>JAAXYX010003583.1:0-14047 GCA_036851915.1 Ptenothrix huangshanensis | reverse complement strand
GGGAAGGAAATAAATTTAACTTGAAATTGTGCTTTCCTCGTAGAATATGTTCACACATTTCATTCCGAGGAAGAGGAAAAAGTAAATCAAGACTCTTTATATAATACTTTGCAACTTTATTCACGGTCGTACATAATGCCGGGTTTTACAAAAATAAGAATTAATAATGGCCAGGTATTACATGAAGTAGGTAGGTAAAGCATTTTTGCTCAAGGGACACTCACGGGTTATATTCACGTTGACGAGGTTGATGATGATGATGAGTTTTAAAGCACCCTGTAATGCAGTACTAATAGGGTCAAATATCCCAACTTTTTCGCTACTCTAATCTCTAATGCGTTTCTAATTTATTGCTACATTTTTTACACTGCGCTGACGATTAAAAGCAAATCTTTCGACCAATCTCCATGCGTCCATAAAAATATCACGAAGAACCGTAGCTTCTGTGATGCTTTAGAAGCAACATATGTATAATGTACATTTACAGCCACAGTTTTTCTCTACATACAGCAATAGCTGCAACTACTTAGGCAGTAGATTTAGCTTAAATGTATTTATATTGTAGGCGCTACAAAAATACACATCAACTGCACTCCAGGAAGCTCAACAACTTCACTTCGTTTTAATTCGCATTCTAAATAAGGGATGCCATCATTTGTATTTGTAATAGGAATACAAAAATGCCACTAGGAACACAAGTACGACCTAAATAACTTACCAATAGAAAAGAAGACCGAATGCGGAATGCCAAATGCTCATCCATCTGCACCCTGATCATTGCTCAATTCCAAAGAGCACATTATCTCAAGTCCACAAAATAAATCTTCATCTCGAACACATGAAAAACGTCACTTAAACTTAAGACAGAGACACAAATGGACTTGAAGGAGAAGGAGACCGAGGAAATAAGAATGCAATTTGCTTCATACAAAAAACCCATTGCTTGCAGTTAAATTAAAAAGAGTAATAGCAATAACGTTGTGTAGATGTGTAACATATGACTGTATGAATAAGAACAATGTAATGCGATGGTAAGGCCAGGATGGGATTCATGCTGTGAGCTTTCGTAGCTTTCAGTTTGACAATACTTTGCTTGCAGTACAAGTACAATCAAAGACGATGGTGGACGTGGAAACGCATAAAGTAATGCATTTCAGGCCGAGCCAGCAGCCGACAAAGACAAAACATATTTGCTTTCATCAATAGTTGCAGTTGTTGTTATTGTTACCTAATTTGTCTCTCCACTCTCTACCGTACTGACAAACTTCAATCAGGAGGTGTCAGAAAATATAAAGAATTGAGCGAGAGTTGAAGTTAAGAATTCCTAGGTATTCAAGATGAATTATGGTAATAGTAATGTGTACGTACTGCCACTGCCCAAGCAAGACAGACGTAGTTAGCAATCGTAGAAGAACAGAGGAGATTCAAAGCATCTTCTGTCCGTACCAATAACCAGATAATCGAAGAATTGTAATCACATTATTACCAAAAGTTCTCCTATATACTTACCCATTTCATTTCTTTCCTACAATTCATGCCGCCGTCTTGTAAACGTGTCATTTGTCAAATTATACTGTGTAAACAATATATTATCTCTATCTCCCATTCAATAATTTACAAAGTGTTCAAGTATTTTATTACACAGTATCGCTAGCTCAAACGCATGAAGTCGTACTTGTACTTGTATTCGTGTTCGTGTCATTTAATCCTGCAGATCAAGCTCGAGCAATCTCCACGAGAATAATAATAGTGTGAGAACGACTGGTCTGGTTTGGCTTGTCTTCATAGTTTGACTTGACTGTTCCTGACTTGACCACTGTGCATAATAGACAGGGCTTCAATTTCCGACAGAAAAAAACTGCTACAGCTGCAACTTGATTTTGGTCGTAGAAAAACTAAGCGTAATACCAGTATAAATTACTTAGGAGCTCCATTTACTCAAAACAATGCATGTAGAAATACAAATGCAAATAGGAACAAAAAGATACCAAAGATATATCAATCTATGTATATAGTTAAATACTACACTGTGAAAACAATGTCACACAAATGAAATTGAAACTGCACTCACAATCGAAACTGATCTAGTGCATAATATCCTCCACAATAATAAAACACAATATTCATGACAGTGTACCAAGCTACGCACAAGTTTTGAAAGTACAAAGCCCATCAATCTTTATTATTTCACGTAACCAGAAAAAACATGGATTGATTCGTAAATAAATACTTTTCTGTCATGCCCATTACGTATGCACAATGTTACTGTTACTCTCCTATCTCCCCTCCATGTCAAGCCATGCCGCATGAATCACTTAATCAATACACACCTATACTTTTTTTCTCTTGCACGGAGATCCGGCAGTACTCGCACCAGAAGAGTGCCCATGAGTACTGCACGATTTATATTCCTGCCAATCAATGAAGTGAATGAATTGCAAACAATTCATCACTCGGTCCGCACACATGTACCTACTACATATATTTTCAAAGTAGAAATACAATACAATACAATGCAATGCAATCGGATACAATGGATTTGAGAATTATAGTTTGTGAAAATAGGAAAAAGAGTTTCGAGGATTATGATTATGATTGCAATTACGATCAAGTCTATTGTATGCAGTTGTACCTGTAGTTACAGGGGTGAAGGAGCAAAGTACTTAATCGTGAGCAATGCATATTATTACTATGCGTAAAAATTTATTTGTTCCTATACAAAATATAAAACTCTACCCTAACAATAAGCAACAGTAACATAAAAAGCAATGCCTACATCAATTGTATGTAAGCGCAAACAAACAACAATGAAGTACAAATATAAGATAACTTTTGTGCCAAAAATATGATCGCCTTTCATACTTTGACTAGTGTCAGTCACTACACTGTAAAAACTAAAGAATCTTAAAACAGGAAAAAATCTAAAACGCAATAAACTCGTATTTTACGTGATTATGAACGCACTTAGGGAACATCTTAAAAGTGAATCTGAAGCGTATTAAATAAAAACCCATCTTGGACTGCAAGACACTGTTTTTGAATGCGCTCAATTATTCTATTTTGCACTTTTCGAAAACGCCATTTTAAACGCTGTTGCACAAAAGAAAAGACAAATTAAAATGCATCCTGGACTGCAAAATACGCTTTAGATGCACATTCGATTCGTATTAGACACTTTAGACGAACTGATGCATTGTAACTCCGTTCATAGTTGTACAAAATACATACGTATAGGTTTTTGGCATTATAGATGCAAGTTTTTTGCCGTGTAGTGACAGTGATTAGTGATTACTAGGAGTTGCGAAATAAAAGAGAATTGTGAGTGCAAGCATAAGGACCGCCTGAATATATATGTATGCAATTCGAGTTCAAGTTGCAATTATGAATGCAACGCATACAAAGGGGCACGGCCGTAGCATGCAAAAATCTTTTTAGTCGGTCCGCCATAGCTTTGTATGTATATACCTATCCTTCATTCCCCGGCTTGAGTTCAGTTTTAATTTTAGCTTGAGCATTAATTTTATTATTAGCTTAGCTTGATTAGTTAGTTAAACTCAACTTTATCCAATCATCTCGCTACAAGCAATAATTCTACTAATGATTCTCTTTCTGCGAAATCGACTTGGACTTAAACATTAAAATCAGGCATTGGGAAATACGAATTTTCCCTAATACTTACACACATGATTTAGATATTAAAATAATTACTTAAATTAGACAACATTATAATTAATGCGTCTGGAAACTATCCTTTTTCTATTTCTACTTCTGTAAAGCTTCCAGAGACACCTACTTTAAGTGAGGCACAAGTTTGAACCCAATCCCCAGCAAATTTTACTGGGCCCAGAAGTTTAGATCGTAATAAGTACCTACTCGTAGGTATTGTTTATGCATGAGCGGTCTATGAGGCTCAAACTGCATCGATTATTTCGTGACAAGGGGTGGAAGTTACCAGTACCATGCCATTCCATGCCAATTCCTGACAACCAGAACGACGATGACGATGACGAACTAGGTACTCTTGTCTACAAGCGAGTATATTACAGATTACAGAGATACATATAGAGCCTCAGCTCCAGAAGTCATTGGCATAATCCAACTTTGCAAATATCAATTAGCACTGTGCTCATACTTCACGTTCAGCTTATACATGTATCATCACATCCTATCTTCCTATTCTCCACCAGAAACGCCACGACACTCAGTGAATGTGTAAATGAATTCGTATTGTTCCTTGAATGACAATTGATTCGGCGTAGTCTCCTAGTCTCATTTATTTGCCAAGCCAAGAGCAAGAGCAAAAGTAATGGGAACAGAGAAATGTGTGTACAATACTGCTAATGAAATTTCGTTATTTATTTTAACTTCCCGCAAGCTTAATCTACTTATATCTCGCTTCCATAGGTTCTAGCCATGAACTAAAGCAAAGGTTTAAAGGTTAACTTGATATACCATCACCATCACCGTCACCATCACCATCACTATCCTTGTTTATCCAGGGTAAATTCTATTATATAATTACTTAGGTATGTTAGCACAGCGGGATTATGTAAGAGTGTAGATATGGAATTTAATGAAAATGACGGAGCACGATGCGCGATGGCAGTGGAAGTAATTAGACCAGAAAATTGAAATGATGAATTCGAATATAATTTCGTGCCTGTGAAAATACAATATATATGGGTTGCCTATTTATATGCTAGTACATTACATACGTACTATGTATTTGGATTTTCATGCTTGGTTAGGCTTGGTTTGACTTGGAAAACTAGTCAGTTATGTTTTACGTAAGACTCAACACTAGCTACATGATATTTCAACGACTGGATTTGTACATAGAAGTAAATAATTTCAGTGGAATTGGGATCCTGTATTCGTTATCTGTGTAGAAAGAGTAGGAGTGCCAAGCCAATGACAATGTTAGATTTGGAATGGATGCTGGATGATAATACTAATGCTAATCACACATCACACAAGCACAAGTCCTCTAAATACATAATTATCCATCCTTACTTTAAACTGACTTGTAGAAAAAATTAAGTTCATGACTTTCGTTTGACACTTGGATTTCGTCGGTAACGGCAAAAAAATAATATGTGAAAAATAAACAAATCGTATTATTCGACACAGGGTATACTGTGAATGGAAAGTGTGTGAAGTAAATGTGTTTATTTTTCTTAAATTTTATAGCACAAGAAAAGCGACAGAAGATGATACGCATAGAGTTTAGACTACAGTGAAATGTACAGAGAATGCGGTGTTGATTCACAAAGACAAGGCTAATTTAACCTCAGATAAACTTTAAAGATTTCGATAGAAAATTAATTACCTACCTTAATTTAATATCGTCGTCGACACAAGTGCCTGTGTGTGTCGAACTGATAAGTGCATGGTCATTATCGTTATCATCGTCATTATCATTATCATTGCCAGTCTCGTCGGGCGGATCATCCTCAGCCAAAGTGTCTTCGTCATCGACGTCAACACAACCTCCATCACCATCACCTTCCGCATCCACTTCCAGAGATGCATCCAACCGACCCAACTCAGCTGCCAAAATTTCCATCCTCAAATGATGAACTTCACACAAAAGACCGTCACGTTCACGACTGATGAGATTCACTTGCTTTCGAAGCCGTTCAATCTCTGAGGCTTGCTGAGCCACCACGTTCTCATTCACACAGTATTCCGTGCTGCATCTCCCACTACTGTAGCTCCTTTCAAGCGGGAATTCTCTGTTGGTCGTCCTGTAGCCTCTGGTAGTACTATTACCAGCAGTACCGGCTGAATTCAGTCTAGACCGAGTTTCACGAGGGTTCTCCATTGTCTCAATAGATTTGTGGAGAATTTGTAGATGACACCAAAATAAATACCGGTACCGGTACACAAATTATTGCAATTCCAATTGACTACGAATTAATTACTCTTTGCTTTGAGCACTGAGGAAATGGAACTTTGAAAATGACTTGGTTGGTCTTGATTAAATCACTGGATGAGATTCGTTGATCGATGAATGAATTTATGTATTCTTATTCTCTGGCGTGTACCGTCTTGAACTGAAATGGTTTTCCTGAAGGAACAACTCTCACTTGGAAGATTGATATGGACTAACTGGGAGCTTGTGACTTGTGGCTGAGAGTCTGTGGAGTTTCGCTTCTACGAGGACTTTGTTAGATATTCATGTGGTTGCCTGCCGGGGTCAAATTTGTTACTGGCAGTAGTAATCGCAGTGTAATAGCAATACCTAGTATGTATCATACAGTACCTGCCTTTGATACGTGCACATGCTTGCCTTAGGAAGCTATCACTTCCAATCGAATATCACTCCGTCTCGGTCTGTATGCCTTTTTTTAATTCAAATTGCAACCGACACTGCACTAGCTGTTTTTCAGAACATAATTATACAGCCCAACAGCCTCTCCTTCGTTTACAAGTTGCTTCTTATTAAAGTCACAAGTAAGTAGCCTGGCCAACTATGCCAAGCCAAAGTCAAAGCCAAGTTAGGTTAGATCGCAGTTTAAGCGTTTTACAACACACTGGGAGCGAGTATCGAATCGACATCGACTCCTTGCTGCACCCTTATCGATTTCCGGCAAGAAGTGCGGACCAGACCCTACAAAAGTCCCTTGTTGGTTCTGGTTGCTGGTCCCTTCCTTAGTCTCACAATATCTGTGTATTACTCACTGGGAAGTAAGAGTACGAGTAAGAGGAAAATGGTAAGATTACAATATGCTGGAGTTGTTGAAGACAAGACACAGGACGCAGTTAGACACACCAATTTTGACTGCAGTCATAAGTCGTAATCGTCGAGTAGATATTTGTCTAACATAGTTTATGCAACAGACTGCTCCATAAGAATAATAACACAACGGTTGCGGGTTGACGTTGCAATGCGTTGCGTTGTGTTGCGTTGGGTTGCCAAAGCAAAGATGGGTAAACGGGCCGAAGTCGAAGTCGACTTGGAAGTCGAAGCCGAAGCACAACAGCAACAGCAGTTATATAATTCAGTCAATGGGTACCTAAGTAAGTAGGTAGAGTTTTGTTCAGTCTTTCGATTCTATTTTCATTCATAATTCATGCCTATATAGAATAAACGCATGTATCCCAGCATTCGAATCGGCAGTCGTAGTCGTTTTCGTATTCGCTTTCGTATTCCAGACACATATGCACCAGGAAGGGAACTGTGGCAGTGGTTATTCCCTCGGATCAACTCGTTACATTGTGTTCATTTCACACGAGCACAGCACTTCCAACCCATGCACCCAGGTATTGCAGGCAGCTAGGAGGCTTTACGACTTTTGACTTTTCACGTTCAAGATTTCTCTAGCATAATGAAGGTATTACCGTCGCGTCGAGCCCGTAAGCTTGAATTCAACATGGGTGGGATATTATTATTGTGATGATGTGGTCCTTGAATCCAAAGTACTTGAGCCTACAAATCCTACATTCAAAAATTCAAATTCAAATTCAAGTTCAAAAATTAAGCAAACTTTTCACACAGAGCAAAGAATTCGAGCCCCGAAAACAAATACAAGTAAAAACCTATGTGCTTGTACCTATCCTTTATGTATTTACCAAAGCCTAATCCTACCACTACAAAAGTACGAGACAAAAAACCAACAGGTGACCCATTTCACACAGCGCTGGTTAAGGAAATAAATTCTTTTACCCAGAATCAACTCACTAGTGTATGTGTTTGTGTACGTATTGGTATGAAGTATGTGTATGCTTGTCCACAATGGAAAAGACAACGAACAAATTGCGAAATTGTAGAAGAGTGTTTTTAAAACTTGCTGTTGATAGCGTTGTCTTTGAGAAATTGGAAACGAGCAGCGAACAGAATAATAATAGTCCACAAACTTTTGTACTAGTACTTTACTTGCGTTAACCCAAGGAAAGTGTGCAATAATTCAATGATTGACGATCTCTGAAAAAAGTTAGCCAGGCCTAGGGGCACGAAATCTCAACTAAAGTTAAGTAAACCATAATTTGCTCCAACACCAGCTCCAACACCAACACCAACCTATTAATGTGTGTGCAAATAAATTGCAATCATGACTACGTTAACACAAAACAGCTTGTCTTAAACGAGTCGAAGGTGGTTTGGCATGATATACCTAACAGATAGAACAAAGTCAGCATCGGCAGTGATTCGTACTATTACAGGAAAACGCAGATGTGCAGAGTGATTCACAAGCAAATCGCAGCAAGGGGACATGGCATGAGCACAGAATAGTGTTTGCCGAGCAGAAATCGTAAAAGAAAATGTTGAGAAGTCTCATTGTCTCACACTCACTGTATTGGTATTCGCACCAGTCTTCCTATACTAATACTCTATAACACTTGACTAGCCCTAATTGTACAACTTGTAAGATATGTGTCCGGGGCTGACTGTAACCATGTGGTAGAAACTTTAAATTTAACTTTGACTTCTAATTAAAATCACACTTATCTTTAAACATACAATCCACCAAGGATGCGAAAAACATCTTATTAGCAAGTTGAAATGTATAGGAACTGAGCTGGTTTACCAGAATCCATACGAGTACAGATAGATAATGATAGTGTAGGTATATTATATATTACATTACAGGGGTTAGTGTACACAGTTACAAAGAGTATTTGCTACGATTATGAAAACGAGGGACGCTAATAATATTACCTCTATCACTTCTGTGTGTTTATCACTATTAAATACTGCAAAAGTTTTCGCACTGATGCAATGCAATGCAAAACGATTCGATATGGTTGCTACACTTATGTATATAAATACTCGTACACTATAATATTACCAACGATGACACATTTATGCTTCGAAGAAGATAACAACATTCACGATCCTGAACTGGACTGGAGACGAACTCCAACTCGGACGAGGAATCACTAATGTTGGAATAATTTTAATAAATTTCACTACACATCCTTCACTAATAGAAATAAATACTTGTCGTGTCGTTCCCTGCTCTGAAGTTGAAACAATTTGAGACACTTGTTAACATTTGCTCTGATCAACTATAACTGAAGTGTTCAGCATTTACATGTTTGACTGTAAGTGAATTGAATTAAATAGATAACATTCAATCGCACGATGCGATGAACGTTGAACGATGAGCGATGATGCCTAGAGTGGGTATACAAGCAAGAGAATTATTGCGTTTAACTTCAAACAAATTATATAAGCTTGGCTGTGTTATGCATACAAAGAGCACTCGAGTATATGTATTGTGAATGTGACTGCCTAGCATTTTTAATACAAATATTTTTGCTGACATCACCAACTTTTATAATTGTATAGCAGTGCTGTAGGAACGATGCAAACGGATTGCTACCGCATTGAATACTTAATGGCAATAATTATTAGCATGTTGTTCTTCTTGTTCTGCAAACAATACTGTATGTTCATGTTTGTCATTTAATGTACCTACAGTAAGTAAGTAGTTCTGCACAATCAACTTAATTGCAATTGCCATTCGCATCGCTATTCTATAGGCAAATCTCATTTACTAAAAGCTGAATACTGAATTGTATTAAACCATTCGCGCATATATGTAGTCTAAATCTGAATTCAAAATCACCATTTCACCAAGCATTCCAAATAAACCACTCACTTCTAAGCACATATACACTGTATAATTATATCTAATAACAATGACAGTGACAACGACAACAAGTGATAAGTATTTACAATAATTACCATTACATTTAGTTGAAAAGACTATAGGTATATTTATGTAATTACCTAGTCTTTATTCCTTGTCCAACACTTCACACTTGCGAAATGAAACGTAGGAAAAAACAAAGTAAAGAGTGAACAATGTAAAGTATTAAGTACGATTCTGCACACTATAGCTGTTAGAAATTGCACCATCAGTGAAAACAACAATATCAGTATTAGTAGTCAATGCTTGTCATGTTTTTATAAGAACTAAATGAAGAACAAAATTGTAGAAGAAATAATGTTTCCTTGTTCCATTTCTTTGAGAATTCAAAACAATAAAATTCGTTCAGCTTTATTAATTCTTAGCACAGTCTAGTCCTAGTTTTAACTTTTCAGCCCGGCACACAGTACATACATTATGCAGCCGGTAGTGAGTTTATCTTGCTCCGAAGGAAAATGTCAAAAGTGAAGTAAAATTACAATGGCAGTAGTGTAGAAATATACATACTTTGGTTTAGGCAAACTATGTGGGTTTTGGTCGCTTGACTTGTGTTTGCCCTGTAGTCCTCATCAGAATCACGTAGGGTCAAGCCAGGTCAGGAAATNTCTTGCTCCGAAGGAAAATGTCAAAAGTGAAGTAAAATTACAATGGCAGTAGTGTAGAAATATACATACTTTGGTTTAGGCAAACTATGTGGGTTTTGGTCGCTTGACTTGTGTTTGCCCTGTAGTCCTCATCAGAATCACGTAGGGTCAAGCCAGGTCAGGAAATACATTTTGAAAGGAGTACGGTGTCGCCGAAGTTTCGACTTAATTACTTTTTGTTCATGTATGTATCACGAAATAATAATTAATACTGTCATCGTCATCCTGTTTGAAGAAAGGATCGTGCGATATAATCGAACTTATCTCGCAAAATCTAATATGGTAGGTACCACCCACGGAAAAATAGTAATTTAGACTGGATCGAACTCGTCAGTATAAAAATATTTACAACATTACGACGTACGAAATATGTAGTAGTAACAGTTTCAATTCACCATTCCAATGTTTACACTTTATGACCAGAGTTTTGACTCGTATACAACCCGCAGCTCTGTGTAAATGCTCGCAAATAGTAATCCGCTACCGATCAGATCAGAGTAATGCCTCCCAATCTCACGTCACCAAATGAGTATTAGTTGTTAGTATAATCAAACAAACCAGAACAAGAAGCAGATGATGATAGATACCAGAGAACAACGCAGTTATTGATAGAAAAACACCATGAATAAATAAAAATGGATAGGTAGAACAAGATTAGGAAGAAGATAATGTATGACGATTGACATTGACGATACGACCATGGACATGGACCTGCACTATTCCACTTCCATTTCCATTGCCACCGAACCGACACAGCCACAGATTAAAAATCCACGGTTAGTTCACTCAATCCCATTACGATAGTAGAAAAGGTAGTGTTTATGTTAACGTTGTGAAATCGTATAAAAGAGTAATTGTTAATTCGTCAGTGAAGCAGTAATGTGTACTATCAAGAGAGTAAGAGTGTAGGCGTTATTACTGATGAATCATTTATGTACACAAACACAAGGATGAATTTATCTTCTTGTATTTATAATTATTCATTGGTTAAATAGGAGAACTTCCCAAGACCAAGACCAAGACCGAGACCCCGAAGACTAGGAAATGAAGAGCCGAAAGGGAAGACAAGGATGCAATGATTTTTGTTTTGTTGGAACGTTGACAGGAACTTTGATTCTGAAACTCAGACAATTAGTTTTCGGTCGTGGGAAATATTGTGTAGGTAATTTATTTTTAGGATCAGATTCAGGATTTAGGATAAGGAGCTCAGACTCTAGCGAGACACAAATGGATAATGGGAAAAGTGCAAGGAGAAAATGGGAGAGGATTCTGTTTGGAGATGCCAATGAAATATTAGTGGAATGAGTATGAAGTTTAAAATAGTTTAAAGATGTTTTAGAAAGGAAAAGTAAAGGTTCGGGTTCGTGTTCCTTTCAGATGTGTTAAGCTAAGGCTTGCGGCAAGTCGAGGGAAGAGCGTGTGTAGAGTGTAGAATGCAGGAGAGATCGACTTCAATTTAGTTGTGGATTACCACGTGGTAAGTGTTTACATTCGGAGCCGCGAAATGCGATAAGCAGATGTTACTCGTGCCGTGTGGAAGTAGGAGTAGAGTAGGTTTCTAGTATGTACATAGCAAACGCATACTCTGGCTCTGATATGGCGCATCTGTAGCTTAATCATGTAGCATCACAGATCACAGGTGAAGCCGGTTTGGAATGGGAAGGGACTTCACTACTGAAGATTATATAAGACCAACTACCGTTACGTTTTCCCTTGTCTTTTATTATCACTATCACTATCACTATCGCTGTCGATGCTCGTGCCGTCAATTCGATGCAAGTTCCCTAGCACTGGCCCTTTATTTTAACGTATCAACATTAGTATTCATCCCCTTTAACTTTTCCCTCAAATCAACTACGCGCGGTGTATGCATGTAAACAAATAGTTAACAAACGCTTATCGCTACTTTCAGCATTTGCATGCTGAGGGGAATGGAATATGAAATTAACACTGTATGTGCATATCTACATGAGGTATTTAGTATTCCTAGCTTGAAGCCTTGACACTGGAAAGTTTCTGCATTTCGGCAATTTATTGAAGTGAAACTGAAACCGAAAGTTGAGTTGGGTAAAATTAAAGCATAGTAAAAACCTATGCGTTAATGTAATGTGTACAGTTGAAGCAACATGTTAATAAAAAAAAGTTTTCCTGGAATGAGCCAGAAAGTGAAAGAGAAACTAGGATACTCTATATGTAGAGTAGAACAAGAACCGAGGGGTAATACGTTTGTAGTGAGAAAATATGTTATCCATCTTATGCATGTGGAGGCAGGAGACTAGACAGTAGGTGAACGCGAGGGGCTTCACAAGAAGGAAAAACTTCTTCTACATTGGTATTCTTAGTCAATGCAAACATCTGCTTGCTGCCTACAACTACACTTATTAGACCCTGGATCCATGCATGTGTGTATGTATGCTCATGTTGAGTGTTGAGTGTCATAATTTCTCCAGAAACTGTTCTGTTCGGCTTCAGTGACTTCAGAGACGTTTAAAAGTTGTTCACAAGACACACGCCCACACCGCTGAGGATCTGAGGATTTGGGTTTGGAACGTGCCGTCAGTCGTCCGAATGCTTTTAGTGAATGCAGGCCTACTTTACCTACTTAAGTATATAGAAGCAGCTGTCGATCTTGCGCCTGTTTAGGCTTATCGGTGGACTATACCTATGTTGATGTCCAAATAAATGTAACAATGAGCATGAGCCACGAGCCACCTACTTGGTCAAAGCTGATATGATCATTTCCAATGAACATTAATAGCTTATGCCTAATAAGTAAAACAATTCATATAGACAGATATACATATTCGGTAATCATAATATATCATTTGAAAGGATATATTCATTACTGGCAGGGACACGGGACACAACGGGTCACCTTATATACCTATTATAGTTAATACATATATCGTTTATTTATATGTACGATATCTATACTTATTTTTAGTTTAGTTCATGCTATGCGAATGCTGACGAGAAAGGCAGGAGTATTTAGAAAAAAAACCTAGTTCCGCTTGGTTTTGATAATTTAAAGGGACGAACTAATAATTAACAACGATAATTGTATTAAATCGTCGTATGCACCAGTATTAATGTAATCCTATTTATTTCATTCGAATACTCGTTCCAGTTATTATCATCTTGTCAGCAATATTAAACCTAAGCATTTTGTGTTTCTTCAATTCGAATTATGGTATCAGAGCTTAAGCACTGAAACTGAAAGGCAGATGTTTCAGGTACGACTGCTTTAATAAACTTAAGACTTAGTTCCTTGCTGGAGCGAGCTTCGTCCTTATTATGGGCGAGGTATTAGATTATCATGTATACGTAAACCTAATAAAATTATTCAAATACACCTTGATCAACCTACCTTCTAATAAGTTTTTAAGGTTTACACAAATAGACCTTTAGATTGAGTAAAGCTGACAAGAACCACAGTGAACTCTACTTATAACGACCAACGATATAACGTCAATTTCTAAACAGCGACACGCATAACCATCCCCGTCAAAAAGCCTATGTCTTCCCATATTAAATATGCGGTTGTAACGTCACTTTTTGTAACGGCATGTTCCCCATACCTTCATGCTACAGCCTGCCCCATAATTGTATTTATATTCAATTTGTAAACTTTATAACGTTATGCATTATTGGTTTGAGGAATTACACGAAATTGAAAACTTTATTGAAGCAACTAGGCTAAGAAAGTTCAAACAGCCATGCTCAAAATTTCTTGTTTCCTAAAAA
>JAAXYX010003582.1:0-14049 GCA_036851915.1 Ptenothrix huangshanensis | reverse complement strand
GGTATATCAACATACGCTCCTGCTTCGCTGTCTTACTTTTTTCATATTGCTACTTAATAAAGTATCTAAATAAAACCTCGATGAACAAAGAAGCTTCTTGAGAACGAGAATTCGGGGTACGAGTTTCCTCACCATGATGAAGTATAATCATATTCATTCGAATTTCCAAAGGAGAAGAAGTCGATAATTGATCGTCATCTAAGCTCATGGCGGTACGACGGAGAACATGAACTTGTCTAAAGATTTTTGTGATTGATGGGCGAGTAGTAATATGGCCGTCAGACGTAAGTAGTTTATCGCTGTAGGCGAAAGGAGTATAAACGCAGCCTTGCCTCGAGTCTAGGGCATACAAGCCTGGGTTGGATAAAATGGACAATGGCGTAGGCTAATAAAGTCGATAAAGAAGTTATAAATTCAAAACCGCAAGTAGCATGTCTATTTAAAAGTGGGATCTGTCCCTTTGGAAGCTTAATAGGAACGATCGTTACTAAGTAAGAGTCTAAGTGAGGATTTTATTCATAAAAAATATTATTCAAAGGATACACGAACCAGGAACCCTCAACCATTCCTGGCTCTAAGCGTTTTTTGTATTGTCTGCGTAGGCCGCAAACTCCTGGGCTCCAGGCCCAGAAACTGGCGGGTTTATCGTAGGTTTAATATCTTCCGCGACTTGTGTCATAGTAGCTGCAGGTGGGGCATTTCTAGAGTAAATCTCTGAATAACTAGCATTATTGGAGTTGTAAGATGGCTTTCGGTTATTACCTTGAGGAGCATTAGCGTGAATAGTAGCAAGAATTGAGCTAGCAAGGTTGGGAAATTGTCGGACAAGGCGATGTAGACATCCCGTGGTGTTGTGTCCTTTTCCACTTCCAACCTTATTTTCAATACAATATAAACACATTTAAGTAGCATGGACACGGTCTACATCTCTGAACCTCATTAGAGACTTGCATGCGACCAGGCCAAGGAAGAGTTACAGAATTAGTATCATTATCGCTGGTAGTGGCCGTGTTGGTGACCTGTGTCGTAGGATTAACCTGTGCTAACTGAGCAATTCGCTGTGTAATATTAGCTTTCTGTGAAGATGTTGATTGTTTTAAACTTTCTGGAGTGTGAGTCGTTCTATATAAAGTAAGAGGCATCCTGCAGTCCAGCCAAGTCGGAAAAATCAGTAGGAGCGAAATACTTTTGCATTTATATGGGGAGCTTTTTGACAATTGCTCGTATGTGGGCATTCTTAGTTAAGCCTGACTCTGATTTTAACAATAGATCATTCATAGTGATGCAAAAATTTTCAGCCTCTACAGTGAAAGGATCAAACGAGAACTCATCTAAAACGGCCTCAGCTTTAGAGATCAAACTCTTTTCTAAACAATTAGTTCATCGCGGAAGATTTCAAAAAGAGCCTTGGCAAGGAATTCATCTTCCGGAACACGGAAAGAAGATTTATGAGAAGTCCAAAATCCATCCATCCATATAAGGAATGGGGACTTTTTATCAACCTTGGCCAATTTCTGAGTTACTACTGAATTCAAATTCTGAACTATCTCTGTGTAAGTTAATCCATAAATTCTTGCATGATGTGCTATTTCATCAGCAAAGTTTTCAGAAGAGGTATCCCGTGTAAATGGGCAGCGTATTACCTAATTGATTTAATCGTTTGCCTAAAGGTTCAGCATGTCGCGGCCTGGGTTCTGGTGGATATTGATTAAGTGGTGGCTGATAAGCATAAGGATTTGCATTAAGTCCCGCGTATGGGTTAGGTGGGGGAGGCGCAGCCGGTACATACTGCTGTGGCTGTTATGACTGAGGTAACCCCAAGTTTTGTAGTAATTGAGCTAAGTCTACCATTAGTGGTGGTGGTCCTTGACCGAGATGATACGGAGGGTCATCGCCACCCGCTGCAGCAAGGGCGTTTTCTGGTCTGTTGTTTAGTCTTTGATTTTGTAAATGTGCTCCTGCATCATGGATGTCTAATAAATCCTTAAGGATTTCTTGTTCATCCACGACGGGATCTACTGCTGGTTGTGGCTCAGGCGCTGCCGGTGCTGGTGGCTCCGGAGCAGCCCTTCGCCGTGGTGGTCTTCTGGGTGGCATAATGTATGCTTGTATAGAAGTGAGGTACGTGGATGGGATCAAAATATTGTGTATGTGTATTAATCAGTCGAAGGTGATGGGGTGTATTGAGCATATGAACAATTCCTATTGCAAGTGAGATCACAACATACAATAATAGTTATACTTTGTTTCTTTGTTAATTGATCCAGAAAGGTATAATAACTATACTGGATTTGAGTCAATGGATGTTCTTTAATATAAAACCACTGGACCTTAGGGGTCAGTTTTAGGAATTGATTTTATTAAAATAAAAGATGGGTAGATCGAAACTTCGAATTCATTGTAAAGGATTGATTGATTGTAATGGCAAGTGTGAAATGACGTGAAAATCGAAAGTGAAATTATGTAGCTTCAATAATTTGTAATGTGCAAATGGACAAATATTAGAGTAGCATTTTTCAAAAATACAAGCATCAACTGTAAATGGGGAAGCAGTTGGCATAACCAGTGTAATTGATTCTATTAATTTCAAGTGTTTCATTAATATTGCGTCCAAATTAGAGAAACAAATTAATAGGTGGACACCAGGTGACTGATTAGTAATGGTTAGTGTCCTGTCAAGTGTAATATTAATGTGATCTGTGTAAATGTAAACAAAGTAAACGTATTCATATGAATCATTTGTCGAATGCAAAAATAATAACGGAAATAATATTGTTGAAATAGTTCATTGTTGAAATTTAAAATTAATAGAGTTAAGTTTAGTTCATGAAGTGATTAATTGTTGCTTCAATTGCACCATAAGAATGTTTAGAATTTGACCAAAATTGAATAATGAATGGTCTGCATTGGCATTATGCGATTAAATGGGCAAGCGTTGGCATTGCAATTTTTAATTGTACAATAAGTTTGAATGAAAGATTTAAAATGTAAGTGTTCTTCGATAACTGAAGCTAAATATCGTAAGTGTTTAAGTTGTACTTGTGTGATATTTAAGAATGTCACAAATGGTTTATTTGGAGTGTGAGGATGGATTGCTGTGGAAGTAGAGTCTAACTGAACAGCAATATAAGTGTCAGAAGCAAATACTGTGTAGGGATGTGGGTAGTTCATACTATTTAAACTCCTACTAGCTTAGGTGTGGGCAGCATTTAGGGTCGAACTAATGCGTAAGAGGGAACATGTAAGTAAACACAATTAGTTTCCCCACAATTTCGATCCGTGCAATAACAAACACTAAAATCATCCGTAAGAGAGTGTCTAGTGTATACTAGTGGCAGTTTAAAGTAGCTGCCAATCAAATATGTCGGGGGTATTAAGTAATGCTACGCAGGGCTAGTAGGATCGTAAGTCCCTTGGGGCGTATCAATAAGAGCAGATAATCTGAAGTAATTAAATGAATTATTGAATATAACTGAATAATAATGTTAAAATTGCATTAGGCTGGAAACATTAATGAAACGGGGCTTGTTATGATTTGTAAATTAACAAAAAATGTATTCCTGTGCAATTTAGTTCAACTTTGCTGCAATAAATTGTATCAAAAAGCTCGTTAGGGAGGTGAGCATCAATTATTTGGTTTAAAAATGCTGTATGAAATGGATTATTTGATTGTAAATTTAAATAAAGAGCCACTGGACGGTGTTGTGGAAACATTAACTGGGCATATGGAATGCAATACACTCTCGTACGTGGATCTGCGGCATCAATAATTACTGCATAAAGATATGGGTATATTATTACTCATTTAAAACTCAAAGGATGAACCATGAATGGAAAAAATTTCGTTTTGGTATGGTCGTAATGGCGTCCTGGACAAAATTTAGCAGTGCAATTCTGCACTACGATTGAATGAAAAGAATTCAGTCTTTGAGTTGGTAGCGATAATCTGCCGTAATTATAAGCGATGGAATGAAGTTACACGAGATAGGTTCTTAAAAAATACTACTGGTCTCGGATGTCCGTTTAAATCTAATCCATGCGCCGCGGAGGCAAGAAAACTGACCAGTAAAGTATTCGAGTCTGGGTAAACTTTGAACAACCACGGATGAGGGTATTTCCCGACAAAAGGTGGATGGTCTAGTTTTAATAATCTATAAGTATGAAGAGTAGTTTTAGTGGAGAAAAGAAATCTATGTATGGGCTATGACTGTGGTCGTAATGAATACGATCGCAGTGCTCGGGCCAGAGTGAATGTTTGTACAACTGATTAGTGTATATGAAGTTGTTTGGGTGTTTGTTTGAATAGCCTGGAGAAATAGAAGTCTATCATGTAGGTCAATTCTCCCAAATTCAGGAAATAAAATCGTAGGCTGATACTGAGGAAAATATATCTGCGGAACTTTAGTTGATAACTTTAAAACAATGCACGGCGTGCGGTAAAATGTCGTAACAGAATAAACATACGGATATGCCATAAGCCATTATACTGGTAATTGATAAATACGAACTTGTAGATTAACCTGATTATTAGGGTTGTAATGTAGTTCAATACAATTTGCCTTAGTACAAGGAGATTGGCAGCAAAATATTCGAGTAAATGAACAAGTCCTGGGGTTAGTAGCTATTATTTGTGCTAAATAATTAAAGTGAAAGAGTTGGAAGTCTCGTAAATTCTGTATGTATACCACGGGGGAAACAAATGAATCCGATATCGTAAATACTGATAAAAGTGAAACTAATATAACATCCCAACCTTTAATGTATTTCACCGAATACGGGTGAGGTTAAATTGCCATGGAGACAAAACGATGGGGCCTTATGTGAGGACTATTGAAAAAAATGGAAAAATGAGTGGTCAGTAACGATTTAGTGTTGTTGGAACGAAAACGGATGGGTGTTGATCTCTAGGTCAACATGTGACGAGAGGTCAAAATTTAACGAAATGCAATATGGTTTTTCACAGAAAATATCACTAAAACAGGCTAGCGCAAAGGATTCTATTAGCTTAGTTTTGTTCAGTAGGCACGCCTACAAAATTTTGTCTTAGAGTGGCCCTCAATAATTGGTGTCAAATGCAGCAAAGGTGGATTAGTCAATTCGTAAAAATTACTGAATAGTACATACGGTTTTTCTGGGGAAGCTAAAATAGCTTTAAGCAACTCAAAATGTAGTGTAACTATCATGAAATTCTCACCACAACTACAGAATAAATTCCTGGGTATGCCATAAATATTTAATGGAAAAGTTCTGTTGAAATTAACTTGGATCGAATGGATTGGAGCAAAATTGTTGGATAATAACGGGGGTAAACAGAATCGGAATTGTCATTAGTGCAATACGCGGCGGAAAATATTTCAGTGGGAGAGTTTGTGTCAATAATTTGTTTTAAAATTTGTGTGTCTTGTAGGGATATCAAAAATGTGACTGTTTGTGAAAATTACATATGGTCGATCCTGAAGAGGAACCGGTTTGAGACATGTTGAAGTAAAATAACAAGAATTGTATGGTGATGGTTATTTACGTTACTGTGTAAACGTAAAGGTAAGTCATTAGTGAAATGGAATAAGCATACTGTAGGGGAGAATTTCTAATGCTACCGGATTATTCTGATTACAGTGGGGTTTGGTCCAGGCGCAAGCTGTACGAGCGCAATATTCGGTATCAAATCTCTCAGTTGTGGAGTGAATAGCTATAATCGGTTTAAGAAGTGGTAAGTGTCTCTGTTGATCGATAGCGTAGACGTTAGCAACGAGCACAAAAGGCCTATTAAATGTAGGAACTGGAGGTGGTAATTCCGGATATAGCAGGACAATTAAAGTGTCCGTAAAAATATTTACCGTAGCGGAATAAACGTATGGATACGACATGGAGTGTTGAAATGTAATTGATCCAAGTAAGTGATTAAACGTAACATGACTGTGGTTCAATGACCAGTGGTAAGGGTGAGGTCCACCGAAGATCAAAGCGAAGACCTTCGCAAATCGTGGAACGACACTTTTAATTTGTACAAAATTCACCTTCACAAGGTTTGTTGGGTGGGTGTGAAAGAAAAATTTGCTGTGAAAACAGAATATGTTTACCCATTTCGCACAAGTTGATATGATGAAAATCAATCACTGGTCGGCAACGGGGGAATTCAATTTGTAGGTTCTTAGTTTCTAATGTTACTAACATAGACTGTTTGGTTGGATGTATAACGACAAAGTATCGGTAAGGAAATTCCATGGAATATTTACAAGTAGAGCATGTTGATGGCTAAAGTAAGTGGATGAAAATTCATCCGAAAAGGTGTGTGGTCGTTTATATCAAAACGGAAGCCCTTCACAGTTGGGTTTTGTGCAGTTTTGCAAGATGCAAAACGTTTCGTGGAATTTGGCTGTAGGTGAACGCGATAATAATTTGTTTCAAGAATTTACGAATATGTGGGAAGAATCTGTTTAATTCGTAGACTTACACACAAGGTCTGTCTTAGGTAAGTTGTTTTGCCACTCCGGAATTAAAGCAACATACATACGTTGGTCGATCTGACTTATTAATAACGAATAAACGTAAGGAAATGCCATGGATTCATAAAAGAAAGGAAAATGGGTGAATCACTATTGGCATTTCAAGTGGATGTAAATGATTGTAATGGTCAAATTCGCAATGTATTGTTGCATGTGGGATGCAATTTGTATTGGTACATAGATAAGTTGTGAAATCAACTGAGTTGGAACTAGTAGCTAGTACTTGTTGAACGTATTGAATATAAAAATCTTTCAGATCCCAAAGATTGTAAAAATAAACTATTGGTCTAGTTGACACGGGTAGTCCGTGGTCAATGAAAATGTAGTAGAAGGCTGCACGTGAGCGAATTCGCACTGATCCCCAAGAAGACAAGGGTGATTTATGCAGTACGTAGGATTAAAAGGTAAGTCAGTGGGATTAGCTGTAATAATTGGACCCAAAAACAATAAATGACTAGGTTGAAGCTCGTAATAATTTGTAAAGAATATTGTAGGTATACTGTGGTTATTGGCTTTTAAATGTGTTGAAAGATGAATATGAATAAAAGTACTACCAACATTGACGTTATAAAGATGAAAATAATAGCACATCAACAACAAAAGAAAGTGGGTATAGTATAGCTTTAAGTCCGAACGCTCCTGGATTAGGTAAGTGAATCAATGGACAATTGTGAATAGTAAAAGGAAGGCGAATACAATACGATTTGTGAAAATTCGAAAGGCTATCGTTGTCAGCCAGTATTTAGCCTAGAAACAGTAAGTGATACTGTTGGAGACTATAGAAGTTTACAAAAAGTAGTTCGGGAACGATATCCTGATTTGAGAAAATTTCAGTATTTAGTTTGACTACAATGTGATATTGACCTACCGCAATTAAATACGGATGAGGATAAGTTGGCATAAATTGTAAGAAATAATCAAGTTTCTAATGTAGATGGATGAATCACAAAAGGCAACTGAAGGTCAACCTGTGGTTGGAAGTGAAGCCAAGGACAATAATTAGTTTCAGTTCGAAGCTGTGAAATAAAATTTTCGGAAGTATTGTGTCGTGGAGTTGGAATGAATAATAGTCGCTAAAAATCGATAATGAACAGCTTGTAGCTCATGAAATTTGAATTGAAAGATAACTGGCCAAGAATTTGGAAAATCAGTCTGGTCTACAAAGGTGCCTAATACGACTAACATACAATGTTGATGTGGGTACACTCTTGCATAGTAAGGGTAGGGGTAGTCCATGAAATAAATTTCATAATAATAATAACGTATTAAAATACTAAGATTCAGATTAGTTAGGTAATGATATAATGAGTAGATAATCGACAGGTGTGAATATTAAAGGATCAAAGTGATCAAATTGGCATTCGAATTCCTCGGAGCAATTTAAAGTATAACAAAGTGCTACCCAAGGTGTTGAAATGGGTTTCGAGTTAATTGTTGAAAAGATCAGGCTTAAATAAAAATTATCAATAGTTTGAACTCCGAAAAATTTAATTGTTGGTGAATAATAAGCAAAGGGTGATATTTGACCGGTATGGGAAATGTAAATAAAACTTGGGAAAACCCGGGAAGAGTAAATAAAAGGGTAAGTTGTCATCAAATAGGTAGTCGTATTTAAAGTTGCCCTATGACTTCAGTGGATGCTGAACTGACCTCTGAAGTCCCGACAGTTAGAGTAGAATGACTTCTTGGGAGAAATATAGTTTGAAACATAGGAGTTGGAACTATAGTGACCTCAGGAAGTGGACGAATCTCGTCGAGAGGTTGATCAAGTTGTTGATCGTCGTCAAAATCCTCAGTCAATTCGACTAAAGAAAAATAGTCGTCGAGAAGAAAGAAAAGATTTCTTAAAATGACGCAAATTTTAAAAGGTGGTTTTGAATTGTACCCAAATAGTTGCGATCGCCAAATTAAATCTGTCGGAAATGAGCGAGCAAAACGGTGCAAGGAGACTATTGAAAAGGCAATTGTTGCAAAATAATTTATCGTAGCGAGTAGAGTAATTTCTACCTTCAATGATAGTAATTAACTTATTAATGAGTACTAAATGGATTTCAAAATCTCCTATTCTACCTTCAAGTATGTCCAAATTATAATTGAATGTATTTGAGACAGAGTAATTACAAACAAATTTTAATGCAGGTGCCCTACAACGTGGCCTTGTAGATATTGTAATTAATTGCAATGTGGAAAGTAACTAGCAACGGAGTCGTTCGGGCCATCCACACCGGGGACGCTCGCAATTAATTAAATACTTTTAAATAATGTTATTAAATAAGGTTACGGACAGTGATGACGTAATAAAGGTGAATAAGATGTGTTAAAGTAGGGTTTAAGTTGATTGGAGGTGAGGTGTAGTTATTGAGCAGTGTCGATGACGATCTGTGATGAATCACAGTAGCGAAATTGAATGTTGATGGTGATAAGAGTCGGCTGATGTTAAGTGCCGAGAAGGTAAAGTGATGATAAGTGGCTAGTGTCGCCCGCTTCGTCAAAAATGGCGTGTTTAGGAAGGGGCCGGCAGGGATGTGCTTATGTACTATGGTGGATGGGCTGTGGCTATTGGTTGTGGTAGTCAGAGGCCCGTGTGTCCAAGGGGAAGCCGGAGCTGCGTCAGGTACCTTGTATCGAGTGGGTGGTACTGGGAGGTTTACACTCCAAGTCTGCAACTGACTTAAGAAAAGGGTAGGACTAAGCCTTATTTCTGATCGAAACGGTGTGGTCGGGGGACCCTAATTCCGCTACTTATAGTTGCACTTTTGCCGTAAGGAGCGATTTTTGCAGTTCTTTGTGGAGGGCTAGATAACGAATGAAATACGTATTCGTAAACAAAGGAATACGTATTACGAAAAGATAGGCGTATGTATACATATGCTTGTATACGTTTGTATACATACGAATACGTAAGGATGTATTCGTAGTATAGTTAGTTGCAAAATAATCAAATACGAATAGAAAATGAAAGTGAATGCCTGGTCTTGTACCTTAAGCCAGAAAAATGAAAACAACTTCTTTGATTTCCTCATCTAGTCGTAACGACGTGATAACGTCGTTAAAGAATGAGAATCAAAAGACAAAATCCAAAGTGAAATAAAAGTGTAATTTACGAAATAGAAAGTAAAATTGTAACTTACAAATGATTAGTAATTGATTTATTCTGATGTAAGTGTACTTAAAAGTAACAGTAGTGATTGGAAATCAAGTTAAAGTTCACACATGAGAAAACAAAAATGATACAAAATTGAGATTGAGACAAATATACAGGAGCGGTGCTCGGTACGGGAGTTGAGATTGAAATGTGTCGTGGAGCGAATGTGTTGGTTTTGCTGCGACCGGTTGTGTTGTTTTGGCTTCGACTTCGGCTTCGCTGCGATTGGCCGTTCGAAATCACCTTCCACCTCACATTTCCACACCCATCTTTGATCTATCCTCACCCGTCACCTCCTACCACGCTATCGTTCCCTCTCCATGCATTTTAATGCATTAAAACGGAAGCCAATGACGTCACTGACGGTAATATGCCTCACTCATGTGTACTAAGCAACATTGTAGCTTTGAGTTTTTATTTTAGCTTTAACCGTTTATTTTATATTAATTGTTAGATGTTAGAAACCGTTCTGACTTTTAAATATTCATAAATTCAAAACTCGGTGTTTTTATAAAAAGTGTAATTGTTAAAGAATAAAGTCTTGTTAGGTGCACAATTGACGTTTATTTCATCTTGATAGATAAAACGGTTCATAAAATATAATTAATACCTAATTTTCTGGGTGTATGTACTTTAACAACAATTAAAATTTTTCTGTTATATACAGTTGAATTTGTATTAACGAGACGGTTTCAGATCTGTTTTTAGATTTTCAAAACGCCTACTTTTTATCACATTTCAATAAATTTGCTTGAGCTGATATTAGTTAAATAAGAATTTCATGCTGAGTCTTTTACCAATAGTTTAAAATTTTTCATTTTTGATGCTACAACTATGTGTTTTATATGGTTGATTTTTTATTAACGAGACGGTCTCAGATCTGTTTTCAGATTTTCAAAATTCTTATTTTTCACCAAATTTGAACACATTGGCTTGAACGGATGTCAATTAGATAAGGAAGGAAGTTCACGACATTCATGAACTCATTATCTTTACAGGACCCATTGATCGGGATATGGTTCAGTAAAGTTCTCATTTATTCCATCAAAGCATGTATGGCTAAATGGCTAAGAGGTGAGACATTGTCTCAGAGGTACCTGGTTTAAATCCAGGTAGAAAAACATTTCTTCTTTATTTTTGCATTTTCTGAAATCGTTAAAATATTTATTTAATAAATATTTACCCCAAAAATGAAGTCAGAATATCAAAATTCCTATGTATAAATAGCTTCTGTTTGATCTTAATCTATAATTTGTATTTCTTTATCCAGAAATTTCAGATCTCCTTTCTGATCTTTTACTTTTAAATCGCATAGAGACAGTCTAAATCAATAATATTTTCTACATTATTATTATTTTCTAAATAATTGTTCACTACATTACTTTTATTTTCTAAATTATTATTTCCTAAACTATTGTTTTCTAAATTATTTAATATACTTTTATTAATACATTCTACATTATTATTTACTTAATTATTATTAATATTTTTTAAATTATTATTTACTAAATTATTATTAATATTTTCTAAATTATTGTTTACGGTGATATTATAATTATTTTCTAAATTATTCACTAAATTATTAATGTTTTCTAAATTATTATTTACTGAATTAGTATTTACAGAATTATTACTTTCTAAATTACTATTATTTTCTAAATTATTATTTCCTAAATTATTATTATAAATATTTACCAGCTTACTATTATTTTCTAAGTTCTTATTGTTTTTATTATTATCGTTTTCGAAGCAATGACTACAATGCTTATTTGTTCTAAACTACATATTCTCACTAAAACTCTATAACTATTAAGCTGGTTGGTTACACAATCTAAGTTATTTTGTAACCGATTACATTTATTCATATATAACTTCTTTTTCATTATTTTCTAACTTTTTTCAATCTTTTTCAACTTATGCTTCAAACTAGCTATTGTAAAATCTTTTGCAACAACATTATTATAAATACTAATAAAAAACGTGTGTTAAATGTTGTTCTAATGATTAAATAATTCAAAATATCTTCTACTTTTGTAAATAAATTTTTATTTACTCATAACCACCTTGAAGTTATTAAATTCAAATAACATTTGTTGCATTTCTGCAAGCTTTTTTCTGTTACAATATTTTTGTCCCCATCGGAGGCACTTTTTTATCTTTATTTTTAATTGTAATATAAATACTTTTTACCATTTCTTCCATACTTTTTGTCCTCGTCAAAGGCATTGTTTTTCATTGTAATGGTATTGTTTTCATCATATCTTCAATTTTTTTTAAAAACAATTTTTGCTTGTCTTAAATCTTTTTTTCCTACATACTCTGGTTTTCTGCTTCCATACGACTATGATTTCAGCTTTCCGTCTATTCTTGACCACAGATTTCACCCTCTGTATAAAAAATATTTTGAAGAAACAACATTAACAATTTGTAATTAAGTATATAGGAAGTCTAGTTGTTGCGGTAGCAACACTTCGATAGCTCACAAATAGGCTTCGGATGCCGTTGAAAGAGGCACAAAAGTTTCAATGTCCATAAATTCACACTGTAAACGAAGTCACCGTGAAATACAGTATAAAAATAAACTAAAGTCTTTATTCATATGAAAGTCAAGACACACTACACAGTTTAGACCATTACACTATAGCACAGTATTGACACTACTGTATAGTCCTGCTATAGAAACACTGTAGAATGACTCTTCCAATGTAGCCTAAGAACTGACACTGGGATCTTAATAACACTATACAATCATCCGGCAAGATACACTATGGCTACAAGACCTGTGCCTAGTCAATTCCGCACAGTATGTAAAAGTGTCAAACTCTTGTCAGGTAACTGGACAACACTATCAAGTCACAAAATACACGAGAAGAACGACAAAGACTTTGACAGTAGAAGGCAGTAGTCGGATTCTCAATTCTCAGGCCAATCGCTCTCAAGAAGAGGCAAGGCTAGCAGGATCCAAAGAGAATTCTAAGGCGGACAGCCTGAACTCAGATCTCTTATCACTGCTCTCGAGAGAATCTCATGAGGAACTCGTGGAAAAACTCATGAGGAACTGATCGAGCCTTGAAAGGGCTCGTGCTTTTATAGCTGGTCAAGGTAATATGTACATACACGTAATAAATGGATCGAAGTTTCGCGAATCACCAAGAATGCAATTCATGGAATATCCTGGAACTTCGGGAAGCTTCGATATTTAACATCGAGAATTGTTTCGAATCAATTAGAAATTATGCGTTTCTAGAACAAATGAGAAATAACAAGATATTTTGAAAAACGTTAAGAACAATCAAGAAACAACGTCAATTCACAAAACGAAAGTTCTATACATTTCGCTTTCAAAATGAAATTACACTTTTCATGGCAAATGACTGAGCCACAAGCATGGCACATAGACATAAATTACAGCATAATCTCCACAATAATCAAAATTCATAACAAACAGTGACAAAGCGAAAATCAAAATCCAATCCACAGTGACGAACAAAATCCATCTCACATTTACTGTGTATTGACTGGTGGACTCGGTAACAGAGGTGATGCTTTAGTCATGTACAAAAAAACGATTAAAACACGACGATAATTACAAGAATGTATTCATAATGGTGAGATTTTGATTTTTCAATAAACAATCAACGACCTACGAACCACTTGCATTCTCTCGTGAGTCTGATTACAACTCCATTCATTAGTTTGGAATTTATGATTGAACCGTGTGCTACAAAGTGAATTATCCTGATGATGGTTAATGACATGATTAGCGTATGATGGAAGCATTCTCAATGGTTAATTATGTAAATCGGGTCATTAATTGAGAATTAACAACTAAATTGTGTAGGTAATCCAACTAATGAATCGTACATAATGAATGTGCACGGAATAAATGGAAAAATCCCCACAATCATCCAGTAGCGTATCCAGGTGTAGGCAAGGCAGGCAACTGACTACCTCAGAATTTTCAGGCAAATTAAATATGTGCTTCAGAGACACTAATTATGTAATTAGTGTCTCTGAAGCATACAATTTGTTTTGCCTGAAAATATTTAATATTTAATATATTTAATATTTTCCAATTATATAATCATATACACGAACACCAAAGTAGCAATGTCACTTTGTAATGACTTTCTAAATAGCAGCAAACGTAAAATTGGGACATTTTGAAACGGTGTAAAATATAAAAACCCCGACTTCGACTTCCTTTTTAAAAAAGGAAAAAAATCGCGACCTTTTATAGAAACGAATAAAACCGACTTTTTAAAAAAGGGCACAAAATAAAAATCCCGACTATTTTTAAAAAAGAAAAAAAATCTCGACTTTTTTAAAAAGTGCAAACAATAAAACTCCAGGTTTTTTTAAAATAGTGTGATAGAATTAGCGCCCGGGCCCTTGCTT
>JAAXYX010003581.1:0-14052 GCA_036851915.1 Ptenothrix huangshanensis | reverse complement strand
ATTTTTGAGGTGACTAAAAAATACAAAAAATAAACTTATTTTAAATACATTAAATTTCTAAAGGTCTCCTATTTCGTAGTCTGCAAGTACATGCTCAGTGCATTCCGACTCTTAAATTCTATAAATACGGACCCAGTGTTTACTTTAAGTTCTTATGTGAATTTAAATCAATGACGCCGCAGAGATCTAACAAAAAAGGTTCGTTCCATGCATATTATGTGGGTAGATACTTAAACAAGTTATTATTTCCAATTTTATAGGGTCATGTTAAAAGTGTCACCGAAATAAGTCCCAAGTTTTTGATCCCGAAAGATTTGAAACTCGACAGTTCTTTTCCTGTATTGCATGGGAAATACTCTACTTTCAAAAAAACTATTATCTACTTAATTATGTTCCTTGACAGAAATTGACCCCGTTCGAACTGTACAGTCCACTGCGTCTACAGAGATGTTTATTATTCCCTTGCACATGCAAGTGATCATCCAGTCTTGCAACATCACCCAACATCACTCTCACTCACATGCGACCATGTGCACAATGCAATGGTCATACTTGAACAAAACCGCACAAGCGTGTGATATGTAATATGATCGTATACATGAAAATGATTATATAGCTGAAGACATCATCTGGGTCACATGAAGCACTATCGAAAACAGATAAGCGTCAAATACTCGCAATACAGTTAAAATTATTACAAAACAATTATATAAAATGAAAAACAGAGCAGTAAATAATTGTCGAGCATAATAAATTCATAACCAATTGTTAATCATAAATCATATCTGTGGAATCTACTGCAACTGCAGACTAGTTTGGAAGTGTTTATTGTTCTACAAGTGTTGGAAGTTGTGTTTAATAGACATTCAATCAAAGGTTCGTGAGGTGCAATGAAATAACCGGTTTTTTCCTGTTTTTTATCTGGTCGATGCATTTTGGCATCCTTCCGGTATGCTTCCCCTTTTAGGTAGTAGTGCCACTTGTAAGACTTTGTAAATGTGGGTCAAGTATGCGTGAGACTTAAAACTCTCAAAGAGTGCTTTGTTCGAACTTTTAAAAATTCCAGTTACCTACATACATCCAGTCACAAGCACAAACCAACAGCTCAATACCGGCAAAGTAATTAATTGAAGAAGGATAAAGAAAATGTAAAACTTTTGATGGAGGATGAAATATACATAGGTATGTAATAAGACATCATGCTAAAACAGTTGTGTTGCAACGCTGCATGAAGATTCCCACATTCAAATGTGAAGAATTCTCAAACAAGGAAAGAAATTAGATTAAAAAGAAATACATGCATTGATGAAGAAGTCATTCATTTGACAGAAGAACTCTTAATGGAACTCTGAAAGCTTTTTTGGTGAAATAATTTTTTACAAGCTGACGAAAATGTTCCCTGCCCCGGTCGAATGATTTCAGTACATACATAGAACACAAGTTATACTGTTAAATACAGCGCCATCAGTCACTTCAAGTACGAGTAACCATAGGAGAATCTTGTTGGCAATCAAAACTATTTCAAGCTTATGGCTGGAGTAGAAGTGAAATCGCACCAAAAACGAAAGGAATACATACTACACAACTAAACAATAACATTGTCTGTCAGCCTTTCCTACCTCTCATACTCGACGGACAGGTTTAAGGTTTAAAACATAAGTTTCAATGAGGATCCCACGGAATGTTGAATGATGAAATAAATTGAGTGACGGACAATCAAAGTACTTCTCCTTTAATAAGTGGTTGTAACAGAAGGAATTAATTGGATTACGGACAAAACATCGCCCCCAAAGCATTGCCACCCAAAACACCACCGCCATATAATGTCGCGCGTTAATACGCCACTTGTCAAATCGTCGCCATGAACATTTCACAGCCTGAGCAAAATGACGCCATACCACAACGGAAAAAAACAAAAAGATTTACTCATTATAGTTTTCTAAAATATAAAACGGCCTATCATGGTACATGGCTATTGGTTTGGCAGGCAGCGTTATGAGTGGATACCACAATTTTAGTTTACAGCTCCTAGAACCTTCCCATTTAGCATGTAACAATGAATGCATTAATTAAGCTTTGATTATTATAGTAGATTGATTGTGTACTGTCTGACACTGTTTTTGTGATTGTAGTTTTATTATAATTACTCATCTGTCACAAGTTTAGCCGCACCTCACCATATTTCATATTTCCATTTTACATCCATTTGTAATCCAATAAAAAACCATGAATGACTCTTTATACGCATCACCAATCGAGAATGAAGTTGCATAGAATAATAATGGATGAAATGGCACTAATGAATGAGCGTGAATATAATTAGCTGTGTAAAACTGATTATTAACTATAAAATGTTTCCATGTTGAGTTCTACATAATATGTATGTCCACCTTGACTTTTGAAATCAAGGCGTTTTCGTCTACAATTAGTACTTACTATTTAATTAAGCGTAAATTTGAAATTAATTTTAAAGCAGCCCCACCAGTCAAATATGCAGAGTCTGAAGTAAATATTCATTATAAAGCACCGGTCCGCCTGGTTGAAAAGGATTATATAGGAGAAGAGGAATTGAGGAGGCGACAACAGATTGTTATGAGAAGATTTTATGAAGAGCAACGACACCGGAAGTTTCTGGCTGAAATTCAGGACATGGAGAACAGACGACACACAGATAATTTCACGTGAGTTCGATCTTCCGCCTTTTTACCTAAAAATTGTGCGGTATATGAGTTCTTTCATCTTGTTTTTCGGTGTAGGTTACTTTATCAGTGTTTAATGATCAAAAGGGTGTGAGCACACTCTCTCTTTTATGACGATATTTCGTTTACTATAAAAATCGGATTTGTTGTTACATGCAACGCGTCATAGAAAATATTACCGAATGCTACTCATGTACATATTCGTGTATTCCTATGATTATCTTTGATATAATTATGTGGGTCTATACAGTATACTACAACGTGATTTTTTACTACCTTGCTTTACTACAGACCATCCCAAAAGTCTCCAATTCCTTTGAATAGATACGAAGATATGATTGACGAGCCGCAGAGGCCACGGTGGAGAGAAAAAACTCCAGATCAGAAAATAGTTGCCAAAGCATTGTTTAATTTTGTTCCTCAAAATTCAAGGTAAGCGATAGACCTACATTCAGTCTATTACATTGAAGTTTATGTTTCCATCAGATTTACACTTGTATAAACTTCTCACAATCAGTTATATGCTTCATCTCTCCAAATGTTTTACGTTTCATCCAAGCGAAAGATAGTTCGAAACTAGAACTACTATACATGTATCTATCTACATACATATATTTGTTCTGTGACTTTTGTGTTCGACACACAGGAAAGTTTCGCGGTTTCGTTATTTTTATTAGCTGAAGAGATAACAAGTTGTGATCTACTGCGGTAATATTTTAACTCACTATGTTTTGAAATTTGTTTTCTACAGGGAGTTGAGCTTTCGGAAGGGTGACATTTTATTTATTCGACGCAAATTGGATACGAATTGGTTTGAAGGGGAACACAATGCTGCTGTCGGGATCTTTCCAAGCTCTTATGTTGAGGTAAGCACTTGTTGTAGATAATTCTTGTATTTGCTTACCCACTTTTACAGCTCTGGTCCCATTCGTTTGGTTAGGTATTTTTGGTACATATGTACGTATGCAGATGCATGATACCCATAATAAAATGCAAACAAGCAATATCTGCGTCTTTGTATCACAACTTGGAAGATTTTTTCATCCTTTGTTGTTGTTGGGTCAGAAAAATGTGGAGTCAAGGTGGTATTCTATGACGCCTATAATTATTATACAATTATCTTATTGGCCAGAAGAGTAATCATGCTAAAAAGTTTTTTACTTCCAATAAATTGGATAACAACTTTTATTACGCCAATTTCTAACTGCTATAGATGTCTTGTGTACTTCAATTTACGAGGAGTAGAAGCATAGAAATATCATTTTAAAATGATAGGTAATGGGTAAAAGGCTAAGATACCTATCTAACCCTTTGTCCAACTCTAAAATGAATGGAGGCGAAGGTAATCAGTAAACTTCCAAATTACGTACTTTTAAAATCGTGAGAGTAGAGAGTCATTAAAAGATGTTCTGATTTTCGTGTGTATTAGTAGAAAGTGAAAATATTTTTAAATCACCAATTTGACCTTTTATGCGCAACGTCTTGGGGGATCACTCAACTTTTTCAGCTTACGAGTACAATCCTAATTCGCTTGTTTTATATAAAAGATGATACTATGTTTTGAGAGTTGCTTTATTGATTTATGGATTGCATAATTTATTACTGTTGTCGAGGAATGTAATTCACATACCCTACATTGAACTGTCGGTAGTGCTTTGTCCGATAATCGGAGATAAATTAGTTATTATTCCTTCACTGGAAAAGCATTAGTGTTTGATCTTGAATGCATGCGTAAGTCCTTTTAAGCGCTTGTTGGAGCTTACAGAACAACAGCTGACGAGGATAATGAAATGGTGTAAATCTAAAATTCTAATTCTGCTCTCGACGTTTTGAGCTCTATAGGAAATCAGAATTGTCGAAAAAGATGAGCTTTCGGGCTTCATGAAAATCATAGCGAGAGAATGTGAAGAAGTAGAATGTAGCTGTTCAGTTCTGAATGGCTGCTGTAGGTAGGTATTTTGTATAGGTATGTAACTTATAGAATCACAATATGCTTCCCCATGATTTTCATTCCTTCATATAGATAATTAAGTACAATATTATTTGCGTCCCAGGACCTATTAGGACCTACAGAAATACTGATTATTACTTCAGTTTATTAGCGATTAGCAGCAATAAATTAAACGAAGATGAGATCAGAAAGTATTGTTATTCGACATGTATATATTTTTCAGAATCAACTTTTTAATTGAACAGTTGAAGTACTTGATTGTTCTACGATGATCACGTCACAAGTACAAGGTTACAAACAGTCTTATTATTTCATTTTCATTTAATGTAATTATGTACGTGACGCGCATGCAAAATGCGGACCCACGTGTGTAAAAAACAACCACGTTAGCACTACTTGGAAGGGATCTTGCAGATTCAAATTATATTATGCATTTAAATTCATTTTTGTCGAGCTTACAATTTACGCTAATTTGACACACAAAAAAATGCGGATCAAGTCTGCACACATGATAGAGTGGAAATGCTTGTTCACCGCAGTGTACACATAACCATCACGTAGGATTTTGACGAGGTGCAGAATTTGTTAAGACGCTCACCAAAACTAGCAACTGTAATCAGATCAACATCAACATGTGTCTACAGATATTTAATGCGACACCGCCATCCAAGAACAATCTAATTCAGTACTTGTAGTTGAGCGTAGGCACAAGTTGTAAAATATGGTAAACGAAATCTTAAACTTTATATCGCCGTTGACCTAATTTGACATTAAATATTGACGCAATTAAAATTATTTGCACTGTAAACTTGTCCATTATCCCAGAATGTAGGAGCATTCAAATCTCATCGATGCAGGCTTTAAGCACATCAGTATTTGGATAATATTCCGGTGTGTAAGTTGTCACATTTAGCACGACCGGCACTTGACTCGTTCTGACGCTGCTTTCAGTTTGGACCATCATGGGTGCGTTTGTGATACTGGGTAGGATGACGTCTAGCGGTGGTCCAGTTCCAAATGGAAATTCTGATTTAGTTCTTACATGATACATTCCCCGGGTACTGTCAAGTCAAAAATTAATTAATAAACCTAATTAGAAAGGTAGGGTATAGGGACTCGGTGTAGAGAAGCATGAAAAATTCAATTAGTATGTTGCTCCTTCTATGTGTGAGTAAAATTGGAGAGAAGACATGATCGAGGCAAGAAGCAAGAAAATGGTATTTGAAGTTAGTTAATGGAATTACTCGGTGGGTAAATGTTCACCCATGAAGGTGACATCATCAGGTTCGCAGCTACAGTCAGCGGTCGATAACTGAAGCCAAGACGAGCAACGACAGGCAGGAAAAGCTAGGGGTGACGTGATTGACTCCCGAAAGTACGTCAAAGCCCGTTTATGACTACAACGGAGATCTGAAAATGTAATCACAAGACAAGATAAATAAGGAATAAATCAATATTGAATAGCCTTATAATCCATATAATATGTTAAATGAACCAATTCCGAGAATTAATGAATTGAATTTTAGATACATTAGAGCATTATTTAGATTTTATTGATTACTTTCGGAAACACTGAGAACACCACCGGGACAACCGGGTTGCAAAGCTCCACCATTCGGATAAAAGTCAACGTGACCCAAAGCTTGTGTAATCCCAAGAAAACCACCGATCCCGATTAATCCTGCTCCACCGTTAGAGTGAATAATATCCACAAACTGAGCATCGGATTTATCCAGACGGTACTGGTTGGGAACAAAACGGTAGAGTGGCCCAGCAGGGTCAAGTCCTACAGTATTAAATCACGACATTAATTCACTGCTGATATTTAACATTTTCCACTAAGCCAAGACATATTTTCCACACGTTGCACTTTGAACATTTTCAAACTTAAACTTGGTATCGGTAGTGAAATCGCTACCTACCCGTTATCCGCCCGACTTCACTATTCAGTTTCCTTGCAGCATTCCCTGCTATGTGAGAACCCCACGAATGACCGATTAAATGAACTTTGAACAAGTCTGTTCCATTTTCTTCGAGGAAAATTAAGAAATCAACTAAACGACGAGACACTATTCCACCTACAGTAGTGTAGTACAGAACGTTCCACGCTAATTGTCCATAGTCAATTACAATGAAATTGACATCTGCAAAGCGAAGGTAGGCATCACGTAACTGAACAGTGTATTCGTTGAGTCGACGTTCATCCGCTCGATGATTCAACCCGCCAACAAAAATTTTTGTGAGGCGCTTGCGATTGTAATTGCTCGTCTGCAAAGATTTGATGCTATTCACCATTATTTCTTGAGCATAAATTGGATTTTTTCTAAAAATCGCAAAACAATCAGACAAATTAGCATTCTCACATGTCTCACCTACTCTTGATATTTCACGGCATCATCAAATTAAAGCTAAAACGCAATTAACTAATAGCAAGTTGAAATTAAATTACCTGGTCCAGAGGCGGAAGCGTATATAATTTCTTAAGTGAATTTCCCCATTACCTATAAATCCAACTCTATTTCTTGTCACTTGGTTTTCATCATTTCGTACTCGGTACTCTTGCTCAGCTGTTCACAACACAGATATAATTTATAAATACATACATTCACTTTTTAAATCGAATTATTATGACAGGCACAATTTTTAACCTTGAATCGTGAAGTGAACGTATGCAAGAAAGTAAGAAGGTCTTAATTTTTGAAAAGACGAAAAATAATTAGAAAGGAACATTTTTACCTTGTCCAAGTAAAAATATTGAAAAGAGGGTGAGACTGAAAATTGCAGAGTAAAAATAACGGAATTTATTCATTTTGAACCGAGAGAGATATGTTTTAAGGCACACACGTTGTTGCATAGAAGATAGTATCACAAGTTTGAATTAAAAATCCATTGAAGCTGACCCAGCCTATGCTCAGCCAAACTGACAATGATACAGAGGCGAGCCAAAGTATTGACTGACAGAAAAGACTGATAAATTGTTGAGAAAGTAAAATAATGATCTTGGTGCTATTGCATAGTGTTGAACATTACCAAATGTTGCTGCCTAAGGGCCAACCATCATATTTCCCCACTGTACACTTTATAACTCTACTATCTACAAGTACAAGTACAACTACAACAACTGCACTATCTACACGAACGAATGTCTATATCACTGCTGCTGCGAGTCTCACACTATTCGCTGTGCAAAACTGCAAGTTAGTTTTGCCACTCGACTGTGATTGCATTACCATATTCAACAAGCTACAAGTTTTCTTGAAAGATCCATTCTTACTAATTAAATCAACAACAACTTGAACACACTTCACAAGGAACGTAACAGTAACAGTGAAACCATTTTTACAGCCACAGAGATGAATGCATCCTACACACTCGGTGGCTACTATACATTTTTTATTGTAATGATGATAGCGTCGTGGTCTTGTGCTTTTTAAATTTGACTGTAATTTATTTCGTCCTCCGTGTCATAATATTGGAATACGCATTCTCTCGTCGTGATCTAAGAGAATGGGTGGAAGGGAGACTAGGTATTGAGGTAATTAAGTATGTTGGCAGTTTCTGTCCTGACAATATTCTAAACTAATAAGAGGTAACAGTGTAAAAGGAAAAGGAATGCATTGCTCTGAGTGATTGAAAGTATATACAGCTTTGACGGATTGCTTGCAACATACTTGGCTTTGCTTTGCTTTGCTTTGACGGAGGAGATTTTCACTTGATCAACATAATAATTGAGGTTTATCAAACTAAAATGGTTCACTGTGTCTTGATTTTCCCTATACTTATACTTTACGTAACTGCGACACAGCACAAGCCACACGTTGTAATAAAGCAGTTCCCAATTTCACAAGGCAGTATAATAATCGTAATATGTACCAATACTAACTTTACATATGAGTGTTAAGATGTGTTCCACACCCATTTGAAATGCTTGACGGAGTTCAAATAAGTGAGTTGGAGCAGACCAAGTCATGTAGAATTTGTCGTACTCCTGGTCTAGTCGAGCTTGTGTTTCACTCAATTAATTTTCTTGAATACTTCACACATCTAATGTCTATGCATTTCGACAATTTTAAATCATGTTATTGTTTTATACAAGTTCGCTTTACTCGTTTATATTGCCATATTATTAATTTTTTCATTGAGTTGTGATTATAAATATGTAAAAACGGAATGTCTGCTGCTCCTTTGAAGGACTTTTCGCCGCAGCCTGTCTTTTTTTGTGACTTGTTCACTCGATCTGATTTCGCACAATATGGAGTAGGTAGGTACATCTTAAACGTAATCGTCATTTACTGAGTTTGAGTTTGTTAAGCGCAGTGAGCATACAGTGCTATGTAATTACATACTTAGCCATTGCACTGGTACTTTAGAATTCACACGTTATCTGCCTGTATTAGAATTTCAAAGCTACATTTCCAGTTTTTCCAATACCTTCCTTGTGCATTTAGAAGTATAGAATTTGTTTCTTGGCTCATTGGATTATAGTACAGTACAGGAAAGCTACATTTCCAGTTTTCAATACTAACAGGCGAAGGTACGTTGTGTCTATGGCATAAACTTGTGATACTCGTAAACTCTCAGCTTCACAGACCAGGTAGGAAGTTGCTAAACTTAAAACAGATAACGTAGGTAATACAATACATAGAAAAGGTATGTCGTAGGTAGGTAGGTACTTGTAGATGGCAGAAGGTAGCTAGGGACCTACCAACGTTATCATTTTTTGCCTGTATTATGGTAGCACATTTGTTTTTGTTGAAAGTAAATCAAAGTCGAGTAAATGGAATGGAATACATAGATTTGTGCTGAATTGGGTTGCTGACGAGTACAGTCTCACAGTTAAGATTTATTTCAACGATAGTTCTTGTAAAAAGGAAACGGCTGGAATATTTCAAGGTTTTCCCAACATGTTGAAATTCCCGGATGGCAATTTACGATCATTCAACAGGGAAAGTCTAGCACATATATGTGTCTCTGTCATTCGTACTACTTACTACGTCTATATAACTATATGTAGGTATGCTTCAAACTTGATACTCTTACTCTTGTGCAACGATAGATTTATTATTCATAAAAGCGAATGCTCCTGCATAACATATGAAATCATTTTTGTGGGATTATCAAGCTTATTGTTTAAAAGAAAGGACGAACCTGTTCATGTTTGTCAAGTGTTTCATCTTGGGGTAAATAAGTGAAGAGACAAAAATCAAAATATCTGGTTTCTAGTTTCGTCAGCTGTAAATGTAGATGGGTGGGTACATGTATACACGTATACCTGTGTAAAGCACTTGGGTGCGGTATCATTGTTGGTTTAGTAGGGTTACGCTATATAGTCGATCATTGAATGAATATTAACCTTCAGTAGCAAAAGCAAACTATTGAAAGGGTGGCTACCCCATGTAAATTTGTATTTTGACAAACCAGAACAATTATTTTTGATATAAATGCCTTAATCCATGTGTCTCATAAAATTAGAATAACTTCGTCATTTGTACTTCGTCTCTGTTTTCTCCCTACTTGCTTCCCAGTTGATTAGTTAGACTTTCATTAAACCTTCTCTTATTCCCTTCTCTTATCACTAATTTATTGTGGAATTAACATTTTTTTTACAATTACGCTTGAAAATTTCCTTCGGAAATTCTTAAGTGGTGACGCATTGCAAGTTCATTTTTTAATTGAGCATACATGAGCATTACAGGTTCAGTTAAAAACTTGTCTCTCCCGCTCAATACGATGTCCTACTAATTTTATTGTAAGACGTGCCAGGTGAAGGACTTATTTGCATACAGTTTTATCTTGTAGTACTGAAAGCGTTCATAGTATGAATCACGAACTAGTACTTAAAATGGCCAAAAAATGAGTCATGGTTAGCATGGGAAGAAAAGCGTCAGTTCTTTTGATTTTTGCAGATCATTGACTTGAGTTTTATGCTCGTGAGGAAATTACACGAGATTTTTCGCAAATATTAAAATTAAATTAATCATTGCTAAATAGGCCATAAGTGCATAGAATGAATTTCATAATGCTCTTTAGTTCAAGGTCAAAGTGACCAGAGAGCCAGAGCCAGAACCAGAATCACTGTAAGTTACAGTATATCCCTGGTCGAAAAGATGGAGTTGGCGTTGAATTCTTTCTCAGTCATACCAATTCATTGTTATTATAAGGAAAAGCAATAATAAATGTGAACGGTGTTTCTACCAAATTCCAATTAAGGATGTGTTTATTGAGAAGGCTAAATCCCATAATGTCAAGTAGATCTTTCTTTTGTGTATGAATAATAATTATTGCTGTCTGTCCCTCCTTCACTGCCTGCTACAATTCCTTCACTATCTACCACTACTCAATACTAATAATGCGTAGCCCCAACACCAACCCCACATTTGCATTTATTATGTGACTATACCTTGGTTGCTGTTCGTTCAGGTTAACCTTTACCTAAATTTTTCTGCTAAACATAATGTTTGCATGATAATATCATACAGGCCCGTGCCTGTTGTTCTTCTACTTATGTTTTTGATACCGTGGTCTTTGTGAATGATTGGATTGGATATGAAAGGAATGAAGTATATATGTACTTATCCCTCCTGATTACCTTTAATATTCTAATTTTTCCGTCCTTTTATCATTGAGACATAAAAGACAAAAACAATCATTACTGAATTACAGACACAACCACAATCACGAGGATGATGCCCTGCGCGTGATAAATTTAAATGAGTGTGTAGGTATTTAAGCAGAGAAGTGCAATACGAACAATTATTTTTTAGCACGCTTCATTAAGGTAGAAGTGCTGAAAATGAATCTATGAGACAATTGAACACGATCCTCCCACGTATTATCAAAACGTGGACGAATGTCATTAATATGATTTTGATTATAGTGTCAAACATTTTGTAAACTAGCATGTGAAACAGTGTCATTGTTATAAATGTTTATTTGTAGTTCACGAACTCTTGACTTACAGTAAGTAATGGAAAATGTATAATACATAAATGTATGCATTGAATCATGCATTGATTGCATTTTGTTTTTAAATTAATAACAAAAGGAAAAAAACATATTGTTTAAAACCGCCTCTCTGTTGTAGCCGAGCCAAATGAACTTGAGCTGAATTTGGTAAGAATTGTGCTATACATACACACATCACACAAGTAATCAGTTAATTAACCCCCTCGTACTTTGTATGGAGTTGTCGATGCCCGCATTAGAACTTCTAAGTTTAGCCTTCAGAACAATGCTTTCTAATAGCACGTCATTATTAGGGTATGAATTTGGCGTGTATGGCAAATAATCACTCAGAAATTCCAAATTTGTGTGATTTGAAGGACTAAAATTCGTCTCAGTTTTTGTGATAGGAGAGTTTGACAGATTACTTTGGTGTGGGCTTTGCTGTTGTTTTCTTTGGGAGTAGGATAGGCTGAAACTAAGCTGACCCGAGTTAGGCACTAGCTGACGGTTTCGACGTACTCCGGGTATATTTGGTAGTATAATGTCCATTTTGGTACCCAATCCAAACGGTCTTCCGCCTTCCGTTTTCAAGTAGAAAATACCTCTTGTTCTAAAGAACCCACGTCGTATATTAAACTCAGTTCGTAATAGTTGTCTGTGCTTCCACGACAATAGTTTACTGCCTGCATACTACTTACATTTCGGAATAGTTTATGGGCTTACGTGACTGGAATGTGCTCTCCCATGAATGTCATCTCGTTTTCGTTGCATTGCTCGTTTAGGAGAAATACCTTCCATGATTCTCTGGAGCAACTGGGGTAGCTCAGTGGGGAGCCAATGGACTCTGAAAAAAGGTCTACACTTCGTTCGTGACTGCAAGGTGTATCTATTAAAACACATTGAAGTATCTGGGGTAATTATAAAGCTGTAGTGTAAGTGAATTATAGTTACGGTAGGAATTGTTACCGGAAATTAAGAGGGCAATTATTTATATTCCGAACGCAAAGTAAAAAAAAGACTTACATTTATAAGCAGCAACGGAGATTTATTTGGATTAGAGTTGAAAACTCGGTGTGTCAAAAATAAAAAGATAACTCGGATAATGGTGCATACCTCTGTGATGGGCAATATCTTTGGGAGGGCATCCAGGTTGCACTTTGCCACCGTTTGGATAAAAGTCTACATGTCCCTTCGGCTGTTCCATACCGGCATGAATACCAATGACTCCGCCTGCATCCGTATGAATAATGTCTACGAATTGAGCATCAGTTTTATCCAAAATATACTTGTCTGGCAATCCTTGAAATAGAGGACCAGCGGGGTCCAAACCTAAAAGTTCCAAATAGTGCAAAAGTCAAATACAACCAGTTTAAGCTTAGCTAAAATAAAGCAGATATAATATATTTTATTTTACGTGATTTAAAATTATTGAAAGACTTAATCATTACAACTATTTTAAATGATACAACAATTTTCGAATCGATAATGCGAAATTTTCCGAAGAAGCTACCAAAAAAGCTTTGCAAAAAAATGATGTTTTTCATACTTTTGCTTTTCAAACTACTTTTAATAAGGAGTTATACTTTCAAGACATTTTTGGTAATAATCCAAAAGTGTTAAAATTTCAAATCGTTACAACGAAAAGTTAAGAACTCTACAGATTTTTAATTTTTGCTCATACACAGTTCCTACAAGTAAACAATAAATTAATTGAAGCTATATATTAAGTAGCTTATTAGGTTTGAATTATTAAGGGAGGCTTAGAGTGGCCGCCCCAAGGTTTATTCAGCAGCAGGAAATCTGAATAGGTGGGTAGGTACATTGAATAAGTTGATCAGGGAATTAATTTTTAATACACATCGTAACCTTCACCTTACCCGTCAATCTCCCAATTTTGCCACCCAGTAAACGACCAGCGTTTCCAATTACATGAGCTCCCCAAGACAGGCCTAATACATGGACTGTACTTAAAGGAGTGCCATGTCTTTCAAGAAATTTCAAAAATTGTGCAATTCTTTGGCTCACAATATCCCCATAGTTTGTGAAATATCTGACCGTTTTTGCCATGCTAGTCCAGTCAACCAAAACAAAGTTGACGTCTGCAAAGCGCAGGTATGCATCTCGTAGGTAAACTGTTTCCGGGTCCAATCGCTGCTCATTTGATCGTTGGTCTTTCCCGTGTACAAAGATTTTAGTCAGCCGCTTTTTATCAAAGTTACTCGTTTGTAAGCTAAAAAGATCATGTACAACGATTTCGTGGGCTAGAATCGGATTCTCCCTAAAAAATGTAAATCAGATAATTAATTTCAAACTATGTAAAGCTGAAGCATACGAGACATATATTTTGACAGGAAGTCCGACGAATCTCACGTCATGCTCAGCGCTCGTGCTCTAAATAATCTCAAAATGTTGACATAGCATTAGCGTTATGCTGCAAAGCATGATTATGAAAATCTC
>JAAXYX010003580.1:0-14056 GCA_036851915.1 Ptenothrix huangshanensis | reverse complement strand
CAAATAAAGTCTGTCTCTTCTCCTCTCCACACACATGCATATCATGTGTATGTCTGCAGCAACATTTTCTTCGTGGTTGCTTCCAGAGGCGGCTCCACACCAACTTCATGGAGGGGGCTAATGAAAAAAACCTCGTTGTATTTGCAGTCAATTTTGAAAATCTGCACCTGTTTTTTCGTAAATTTCAAAAAAATGCAAATGTTTTTGTGTAAATTTCGAAAATCTGCAACTGTTTTTACGTAAATATTTAAAAAATTGCGCCTGTTTTTTGTAAACTTAAAAAAACTGCACCTGTTTTTACGTAAATTTCAAAAAAATGCAAATGCTTTTTGTGAATTTCAAAAAATTGCACCTGTTTTTACGTAAATATTTAAAAAATTGCGCCTGTTTTTTTTAAATTTCAAAAAACTGCACCTTTTTTTACGTAAATATTTAAAAAACTGCGCCTGTTTTTTGTAAATTTCAAAAAACTGCACCTGTTTTTACGTAAATACTGAAAAGTTGCAACCTGTTTTTTGTAAATTCAAAAAAACTGCATCTCTTTTTGTGTACATTTAAAAAATCTGCATCTGTTTTTAAGTAAATTTTGGAAAAAGCTCATTATATCTACACATAATTGTATGTTCATGGAGAGGACGTTTGCCCCTTAGCCCCCTCTGGAGCCTCTCCTGGTTGCTTCCTTCCCTTTCTTTTTGCCTGCCCTGGTTTAGTTAACTTTGGCTTGGGTTGGCTTGGGTTGGCTTGCTTTGGCTTGGTTTGGTTTGGTTGAGCTGTGAAGTGCCGACCGACTTGGACTGACTGAAGGACGACAAGAAGGAAGAGTGGGAAGGAAACGAGTGTGAAAGAATCGTGTAGCGTCGTCCACTGGCTCGGAACAAGTTGAAGGAAAAATGGTAAATGTAGAGGAGAACTGAATGAATAGAATGTCCTTTGGGAGAGAAGGTTATAAAGAAGAAAATGTATCGAAGGAGAATTATCAATCAATCATGGTCGTCCCCGTCTTTCCCTTCCCTTCCTTTCCTTTCCCTTCCTCTCTTACTTTCTCTCACTTTCTCCGACTTTCTCTCACTTTCTCTCACTTTCTCCCTATCTCCGTTTGAGCCAGGGAGAGTAAAAAACGTGGGTAATTTATATCCGAGGAGAATCTAAAGTCGCTCCGCCGATCCTTGGTTGGAGAAAGTGAGTGAAAAAGGAAAACTTTCTCTAATCAATCCTTTTTTCACCTCATGTATTTTATTCCCATTACAAATTACTTGAGACATGGAGCCGAATTCGGTGCGTGTGTCTATCCGTCGAAGGAATAGCATTGAGGAAAGGAGAGGGAGAAAAATGTCATAAATCGATAAGCGACTCGTAATTCATGGTTTAACTCACCCCTCCTCTCCACTTACTCCCGTAGGTACTTTCTCTTTATTTTTCTATGTGAGTATCTGTAAAAGACTAACTCTATACCGCATAGTACTTTCACCTAAGCATGTGAAAGATTCACAAGACACAAGCGTAAAAAGTAAAGTATGTCCAGCTAAATTCCTCTTGAACCTGAATGAAATTCTTAATATTTTACCGCACCACACACCCAACACTCACATGGACAAGGACACGGAGCCTGGCAAAGCCAAACCAAACCTAACCAAACCAAGCCAAGGAAAGTAAAGGAAAGCAAAGGAAAGTAAAGGAAAGTCAAAATGAAAGTGAAAGTAAAATTGAAAGCAAAGAGAAAGCGAAAGCAAAAGGGAAAGTAAGGCATAGTGTTAGTATTTAGAATTAAAAAAGGATTTGTAGCTCGCGTTGAAGATAAATGTGGAATTTGCAAAGTTGAAGATAAAGAAAGTCTGGTTGATTTTGATTTGTGGTGTTTGTTTGTTGTTCTAATGATGTGGATGTTGTTCTTGTTGTTGTTGAAATTGAAGGGAATCGACGAACGGCAAGTGTTCGATCCGTAGGCTACAGTGATTTATTTGTTCTGTCCAAAACGGATATGTGGGACGTCCTCAAAGAGTATCCGGCCGCACGAGTTCGTCTTGAAGCAATAGCTGTGAAAAGACTGGAGAAGTATAAAAAGGCTCCACTTGAGAAAGGTAACCTTTCACGTTCTTCTTCTTTGTTGCCATATCCCCGCCTTCTCTCCTTCCTGCCCTAGCCTGCCCTGGCCTGGCCTGGCATCTCAAACCATACCCCAAGGGGAAAAATGTATTCACAGTATCACATGTGTACCCTTCCCCCAAATCAAATTCTACCTGTCACTATATAATTACTAATTAATTAAATTATTATATCCCTGCCTTTTCTTTGTGCATCTTATCTTATCTTACCTTGCCTTGCCTTGCCGTCTGGGCAAGCTGGTGTTGGTTTGGATTTTGATTTTGATTTGAAAGCGCTCTCACCCCACCCCACCCTCTCAGTCTTATGTCCGATCGCATCTCATCTCATCGCAACTCATAATCATCCAGTCGTGTATGTAGTTCCTTGTGCAATCTGTACCCCTATAGCACTAGTACCGTTACCGTTACCGTTACTGTTATCGTATCCGTAATCCGTATCCGTAATCCGTAATCCGTAATCCGTAATCCGTACCCGTATCCGTATCCGTATTCGTATGAGTATGAGTATTCGTATGAGTATGAGTAGGACTACACCCAGGAGCTGTGTGTGGTATTCGTAATTCGTCAGAATTGAACTACACTGGGAAAAGTTAGAGGGAAAGTTAACTTGTGCATTTGGAATTCGAACGCGTGGATTTTCCCATCCAGTACTGGAGCCAGATGTGAAGACTGCACACTTGCACCAAGTCAAGTCAAGTCGCCGGAACTTATCTCTTCTTATCATCTTATAGGGAAGGAAGGAGAAAGGGACATGGAGACATTGCCATTCAATGGTTGCATTCCAAGTGTAATGCAGTGCAGACTGCAGGCAAGCGAGATCCATTTCCCACCATAAGATTTACATAAGCGCCCATTAATCCAATGACAAAAGGCACCGAGTATCCAAACGGACAATTTGTTTATTCTTTTACAGTACAGTGCAGTACAGTAGAGTACGTAGATTTGGAATCCTTGGGAATTCCAGTGTCACATTTGATATTAGTACAGCTGCATAACGTACGTCGGTACTTTGATTGTGGTTGTGATCGTGAGGGGAGAGTAGCTCCAGTTATAATTACGAGCATGTGTGTAGGAGACAGAGAGAGAGAGAGAGAGAGCCAGTGCTGGGTACAGCAGAGCCAGAGCATCTGCATCCGCATCTCATTCGCCGACTCTCGGTCTACGTCTACATATCATTAGAATAATAATAGTTACAAACAGCTTTCGCTTTTCATCTCAGACCCCGTGCAGTCCAATCCAATAATAGGATATCCTATCCCATCACACATACAGCTATTCCTAGAGTCAACCTCAATGTCCATAAGAAATGTGAAATGGCAAAATGGTGAAATGCACAAGCGTTCCCTTCAGTCATTCAGTATTCCGCTGGTGATCGTGAGGGAACGGGAATGGGAATTACTACATCCAATGTATGCTTATGTGCAGAGAGAGAGAAGCAAAACTCTGCCTAGCATAGCATAGCATAGCATACAATAGCATAGCATAGCACTCAATAGTATAGCACAGCATAGTATAGCATAGCCTACAACTAAGTAAGTCGGAATAAGTTGGGAATTCAACGATGACGATCACGATGACGATCACGATCACGACCAGGACTACGACTACGACTACGATTCCGATTCCTATTCCTATTCCGATTCCAATGCAGGGAAAAGGAGAGACGAAATAGAGAAACGCTTAAATATTAAAATACTCTAAAAACCTAAAATGCTCGTCTATAAAGGCATAACGGCTACGTTTAACTTTGCATGAATATCAATGCGTGTAGTTAACTTCAACAGTCTTATTAGACTCGGCTTTTTCCATGGGGTTAATATCATGCATCTTCAGACCTTAGTATCAAGTCCTACGACTGCTGGTCCTGGTCCTGGTCCTGGTTCTGGTTCTGGTTCTGGTTTTGGTTCTGGTTCTGGCTCTGGCTCTGGTTCTGGTTCTGGTTCTCCGAGGGAAATGCTGCTACATCAATTTTTTATAGAATCTTTCATTTCCATAGTCGAGTTAAATGACTTGGTTTGGATCCATAATAACGATCTGTGTGTTCCTTATGAATCTAATGTTAGCGCCGGAGATAAAAGTCACAGAGAGGAATCCACGCTTTGTGAGAGAAAGGTGCGATTTCACCAAAGCCAACGTCAGAGAGAGAGAGAGAGACAGAGAAAGAGAAAGGGAACCAAAGCCAAAGCCAAAGCCAACTCTAACTTTCTCCCATTCCATTGCATTCCATTCATTGGCCTGGCCTGGCTTGGCTAGGCTTTTGTGAGAGGAGACAGAGAGAGAAAAAATGGAAAAGTAGACAGACTCTGTGCATATGCTCCATCCCTCTGTGCAAGGACAACGCAAGAGAGAACCAGAACCAAAGCCAGAAGCCGTACCGGTCATACCACATCACACACACAGATAGTCATAAAAGTATGGACGACCATACCATCAAATGTATTTCTTAAGAGGGAAACATCTTTCAATGGAATATGGCATGGTCCTCCCATAACCCGTACATATGCTACAACCGACTTTCTCTCATATGTACAGTAACAGTGTGGAGCAAGGCAAGGCTGCGTTACTTCATTGGAGTCGAAGCAAAGCCAGAGAAAGAAGGGAAAGCCTAGTGGCAAGTACATCAAATGAGAATTACAGTCTCTTCTTCCTCTTCGCAGTTGTAGAGATATGTATGTGTGTACATATGTAGTTAGGACAGCGAAGAGAGAGAGAGAGAGAGAGAGAAAGGGAATAAAAAAGGGGAAAGTGAGTGTAGAGAGAAATGACTGTAAAGTACCTACCCTGGTGAGAAAGATGAGAGACTGAGCGAGTAAATTATCTGTGGGAAATTATGTTGCCGAAATTCATGCGATTAGATTCCAAACTACAACTACCTACTACAGATATCGCTTTCTCCTCGATTTTTCCTTCTTCTGGAAGAGGGATATCGCTCCACATACAATTATATGTGTCTTTCCTACACGTTTACAAAATTAGCTTGAGTTTTACATTTACAGTTATACATACATGGCGGTCATTTTTTACTTCGTTCCATCGATTAGAAATAAAAATGCTGTATGAGTTTACAGGCTACAAGTATTTACGGGGAAAATTGCGAAGGCGTGCAAAATAGGAAAATGTGCAAAATGTTGCCGATTTTCCTCCTAGATTTTATTACAACGAGTAATGTTTTCCCGGTTTTTGTGTCAACTCACATCTGTAGCGAATACAGGATTTTTTGTCACAAAGAAGAGAAGGAGAAAACTTGAGATTATCTAGTGTAAAGTTTGAATTGATGCATCTTATCTAGGATCAGTTATAAAAAAAATGATACTCTTTCGCGCGAATTTGAAGAAAAACTGGTTTTCGTGAACATTTTTATAAAAAGCTTTTTTCTTTTTGTGTTAACTTGAAAAAAACGACGTCATTTTCTTGCAAACTTAAAAATAACTGCGTATTTTTCGTGTAAATTAAAAAAACTGAGTCTATTTAGTTCAGATTTTTAAAAAACCGGCGTCTTTTTCCTGTGAATTCAAAAAAACTGTATCCTTTTCTTGTATATTTAAAAAAAACTGCGCCTTTTCGTTTAAATTAAAAAACTGCGTCGTTTTCTTCTATATTTGAAAAAACTGCTTCTTTTCCGTGAAAAATGTTTAAAGAAAACCGCGTCATTATTTTCTAAATTTAAAAAACTGCGCCTTTTTCGTTTAAATTAAAAAACTGCGTCGTTTTCTTGTGTATTTAATAAAACTGTCTCTTTTCCGTGTAAATTTAAAAAATACTGCGTCGTTTTTTTGTAAATGTAAACAAACTGCGTCGTTTTCTTCTAAAATAAAAAATCGTGTTTTTCCTGGAAATCTTAATGAAGGCTTTGTAACCTGTAAAGAAATTTCTAAGGGCGTAGGAAGCATTTATTTCCCATTACTGTCATACACTGCCGTTCGGAAGTAGAGGAGGCAGCTGGAGATTTATAAGGTTGTAGGCATAGGTAATTAGGTGTGTGTAGAGAAGAGTGAAGTGGTGTGGTATGACGTCATTGGTACAGTTAGAACGAGCTTGAGCTCGTACTGTGATGATGTAATTACATACAATTGAAATTACAACGGTGGAGATGGAAAGGATTTGCGCAGGTAGAAAGATTGACCTCCATTCAAGTGTGAATGTTCATGTGTAGGCAATTACCTACAGGTAATTGCCACCTTTTGTTTGTCTTCGTCTCACTTTGTCCGTCTTCGTTGCTCATTATCGCCCACCTCCAAGATGGAGGATTTGGATTTGGATTTGGATTTCTCTTCGTCATCCGCATCGGCATCGGCATCAGCATTGGTATTGGCATCGGCATTGGCATTGGCTTGAGGTGGCAGTTAAATTCTAGTTAGTTGTGATTAATTAAGCATAAAGACTAAAGGAATACTGTACTAGCTCCTCCTTGTATTTTAAATTTTAGTGTGAGTACTCGTAGCTTTGTAATTTAATTTCCGTGGCGTGTTGATTCAAGTAGTGGATTTGACCTTGGCCTTGACTTGAGTTTGAATTGAATTTCTTCATATCAAAGTTTGCTGTTGTTTTCCTTGTCCTAGTCATTCCCGTCTGGGTGATTTTTTGTAGAGATATAAGAATGCATCCGTATCCGTTCGTGTGATTGTGTCTGTGATTTAGTATTTTTGAATTTCGGTCTCTTGATATTCTAGTGATAGTGTTCTAGTTTTCTAGATTTCTAGTGACTCTAGTCTAACGCATAGTTGTTTATTTTTATTTGATTTCTGGATGCGCTGCGATGCCATGTCTTCTGCTTTCTTCTTCTTCTTCTTCTCTTCTCTTCTTCTTCTAACTTGCTCTTCTTCTTCTTCTTCTTCTTCTACTTCTACTTCTTCTTGCATCCACAACCAATTTTCCAATCTAAATAAAAATAAAAATAAAACAAAATGCGATAAATCAAATTTAATGTCATGCAATGACTAAACTAAAAAAACGCTTTTTGGATGGAATGGATTGGATGGAATATGCTGACGATGAACGGATGAATTTTGTTTTGGAATTTTGTCTTATGGTTAATGGTGAATCGGCGATATTTTGACAATTTTTTTGGAAAAAAATGAAAAAAAAATACCTGTGTCTAAAACGATACGATTGGATTCGATTTTGGTTGGTTGGTTGATTGGTTCGTGCAGCTGCATTGGGCAGAAGTAATTCAACACCGGGTCTTGTAGAGTCAAAAGGCAAAGTGCCTCTCGAGGAAATGTGGGTGAGTCCTGTGGAGCCTGAAAAACCTTTATTACCCGTCAATTCAGCCACGTCCAACTCATCACTTCATTCTTCTGAGGAAGACAAGTCCAAAACTTCAAATATGCCAAAAATCAACACTTTCTACACTTCGGGTAAGTATTATTTATTGCTCCTGGTTTTACAACTACTCATTCCTTCATCTACAGACACCAACACACCCTCCAAAGTAGGTTCACCGTATGTACCCACAGTATATGAACTAGAGATTGTCTTTCCCACTTGAGATTCCGTACTGTGTACGAAGCCTTCTGAGGATGAGAGTTATGTACCTACATATGTACATATAGCGATAGTGATAGAGAGTCTCCGTCTACTTTTACGTGTATAGTCCCAGTCCCACACCTACCCTCGCCCCATCCTTGCATTCATCTTGCTTAAACGTTACACTTTTACAACCTTGATTTGATAGATGTACTTTCTCATCTTTCCCTTCGCACCAAGTCCAACCAGTAGCGCCCGAAGGATTTTTTTCGTGTAGGCCTGGAAAAAACTTGATGAGTCAGTTTAAAAGTTAAAAAAAAAACACTTTCTTATGTAATGCAAATTTTTAGAAACTGCGTCGTTTCTGAGTAAATTTAAAAAAATCGCGTCGTTTTTCTTTAAATTACATATTAAAAAATGCGCCTTTTCGTGAAAATTTAAAAAAATCTCGTCGCTTTTCTTTAAATTATAAAAAAACTTTATAAAAGATTTCGTGTAAATTACAAGAAAAAGGCATCGTTACTGCGTAAATTTGAAAAAACTGCGTCGTTTTCGTGCAAATTTTAAAAAATCGCGTCGCTTTTCTTTAAATTACAAAAGACTTTATAAAAAATTTCGTGCAAATTATTAAAGAAAGGCATGGTTATTGCGTAAATTTGGAAAAAAAATTGCGTCTTTTCCGTGTAAATTTTAAAAAAATCTCGTCGTTGTTGCTTAAATTATAAAAATGCGTCTTTTTCGTGCAAATCACAAAAAAACGGTATCGTGATTGCATATTTAAAAAAACTGCGCCTTTTCCATGTAATTTTAAAAAAACTGCGTCGCTTTCGTTTAAATGTAAAAAAAATGCTCTCCCTCTAAATTTTAAATTTAAAAAAACTGCGCCTTTTTCATCTAAATAAAGAAGGCAGTGTATTTTAAAAAATCTTTGTATGTCTAGGGCTAGGGGCCTATCCCTAGTTAAGCCCGTCGAGTCCAAGTTTCACTTCCATATCAGTTATCTCCGTTTACAGTCATAACTTCTCTTCAACGCAGTTTTAGTCGCATACTCTACCTACACGCTTAGAAAAACCGTCTAGTTTTACGCCAAAATCAGTCATTCTTAACTCGTTTCATATCAAAAAGAAATTACAAGTTTACCGGTTACAAATATTTAGCTTAAAAATCTCCAAAATCCTGCCATTTTTCCCTTAGAATTTCTTACAACTTCAGTAAATTTTCGAGGTACATGTCAACCTTTCATCAAATACGGTATTAACCGACTCCCCTCTTGACTATTTTTTTAACCGGGAAATCGGTAAATCAGTTTTGCAGTTTTTAACCATAAAAATATACCCATAAAATTTTTCCCTCAGACTTTTTGAACTTTTAGCAAGCACTCAATAAACTTACAAAACACTAAGGAAGATTTTATAATGTTAATGGTATATATAAAGAAATTTTTAAGCGTGTAGGTTAGTCTGCATACCCACATGATTCATGTTTCTGCGATTTTTTTCGAACACTATTTTTTCCTACCATCCCTGGACTTGCACATACCTACATACCTACATAAGTGTTCTATAAAAGGGAAGTTTAAATTAAAGTGCCTACCCACATACAAAAGGAACAGCATTATATACATACATATACTACAATAGTTGAGTGTATCGCAATCGCATTCTGGACTTGGAATTGCATCTAGGTACTCCCTTACCTTCATTTCTCCCTGTTTTCTAGACTGTGAATTGACTTGCGTAAGAAGTGGATCATTTATTTGACACATACACATGACTTTCTCCATTACTTTAACTCTGACTGCTCTAACGTAAGCACATCTATCAAGCACATTTATAGGGAACGAGTAGAACCAGACCAGAGACACATGATGATACATAGACACAACGCACTCATTTTTTATTGGCATCTATTTTGTGAGACAATAGAGTGTCTGGATCCAGATCCAGATCCAGATCCAGTCTCTCTATATCTGTAGGTAGGTAGATATAAGACAGGGATATATGCATAGTCATGTAGTATTGGTTTTGTTAGAGGAAGATACTAGTGATAATATTATTACAAACTAACACGTTTCCCTGGCCTGAGAAGAATAGAGATGGTAGCATTATAAGGCTATATAGTGACATCTTGATCTCTCCGTCGAGTCAATCATCATCATCATGTTCTACTCGTGTCTTTGTCGGCCTACACTCACTCTCCCTCTCCGTCTTATGGTTTAGTAGTCGACGGACAGGATTCCAGAGCCAGAGAGGGAACCCATCCCATCAACAACCATAATATAATGTAATATAATATGGTTATAATGTATGCGGGATTTTTGGCAAGGAGACAGTTGACGGCAATCAAGTAATGACGATCATGGTCATGTCATGGTTATAGGTGTATGTATGTATGCATAATAAGGACTGACAAGAGTAGCCATTGGATTGGAATTTGGATTTGGATGCTGTGGACAAAACAAAATGTGGACAGGACAGGACAGGACGTAGGTATGTGTATGTATTTAGGCAGGAGTGAGATGAGAGAATGTGTGATAGTGTCGACTGTAGGGTTTTCCTGTGCATACAGATATGTACCTACTTACATACGTGGGAGTGTTGGGATTATTTAGATGGTAGTGTATGTTGACATTGATTGTGTGCCAATGTGGGTTAGTGTGTGTATGTAGGGAGGTCTGTTTCATGGGTGATAATGTATAGTGTTTGAGTTCCTGCACCACTATACATATACATACATAGAGACGGACGTTTCATGCTGACACATCATACGCATTCAACTGTCCTCGGCCTGACGATCAGTTGACTTTTATCTGGCGACAGGACTCACAGGACTCACTGCTTCTTTCTCTCTTTGCTCCTATCCCTTTACCAACTCCAATTCCAACTCCAACTCCAACTCCAACTCAAAGTGCGAGTAGGAACTGATCATGTGTCTGTTTAGCTTACCTAAACCTCCTGGAAATGTAGATCCTTAGGTAGACTACATACATACATAGGTACTAATACATGTAGAGAGTAGACGTAGAGGTTGGTTGGCGGTTGGTGTTGGTGTTGGTTTTGGTTTTGGGTTTGGTGCTGGTAACTCTAAAAGTACATAAGTGTAGGCATGCAGTACTTCTATGATACGATGCGATAGTCTAGCGTATTCGGTACATGGTGGTCTGGTGTGGTAGTGAGTAATAGTAAGTAAAAGTGCCTTCGTTGGTTCGTATGATGTGATAGCTACTGTTCTAATATGTGGGTATGTAGATGTAGCTAGAGTAGCTCTAGATTTGTGGATGATGCATACGTGAATGTATCTTTGTACTCGTGTGTATTGATAAAAGAGCAAATAGCATGAAATAGAGGATGCTGGGGAAAGGAGCTCAGGAAAGGCCAAAGAAAGAGAGAAATCGATTGGAGATTTGACTCGACTCTTGTGTTCCGTCCGTGTGGGCAAACTTGACTTGTACTCACAACTTGGTTTCCTTCTTCTCCGCTCCCACGCTGGCTTCCTCTCACCAGCTTAAGTTAGTCTCACTTTCGCTCCAGCTTTCCCTCCAACACTTTCCTCTCATCACAAGAACGAGAACGGGAACGAGAACGGGAAGGAGAACGAGAAGGAGAAGGACGACGAGTGACCATGCATAGGTAGTCCAGCTACTACTGACACGGACTTGTGTGGATTGGATTGGACACTGAAATGAAGCACGGAATTGCCGAGGAAGAAGGAAGAGATTGTGTGGGAGAGTGAGGAGAGATGTTGATGATGTGGTGATGGGGATATTGATGGGAGAATGGCGAGTGAGTAGCCGTTAACCGGTTTCTTGTATTTGTGTAGTTGTGGGTGTATCGGTTGCACTGGTCTGGTCTGGTCTGGTCTGGTCTGGTTGGTATTCCTTTGAGTAGGCAGGGGTTGCGTGTGGCTGGAACCGGTTCTGGTTCTGGTTCTGACTCCAGAGTACATGAGAACGGTGGGGTAAAGCTCGGGGAGATAGTTAAGGATGTTGATGACATGGCGAGTGGAGCAAGATGATAATTTGTAATTGACTTGGTCAGGTGCCAGCGTGACATCGTCGCATGACTCGGCGAGCGACAGACGGTGCAGCACGATGGCCTCCCAGAGTACAGCCACTGTTCTGTCACCCTCGAACCTCCTCATTGCTAGTAATAGTCACATGCACAATCATCCATCCATGGCTCCCACTCCTTCATACCTTGAAGTGCCCATGGACCATGAGCCCGCCCTCTCCATCTCACCTCTCAGTGCTGACCATGTCTTCTTTCAACAACATCACCCGCATCCCGCTACCGGTGAGTTCACAACACCTTCACACACACACATTCCCAACACAGCTTCCGCACCCAACACTCTCCACATCTCCAAACCAAAATCCTCGTCCATCTTCCCGTCCATCTTCTTCTTCATCTTCATCTTCATCTTCATCCGCTTCCACACACACACACACACACACACACACACACACACATTTATATGATGAGCTTGTGGAAAAGTGTGATGTTGCTCTTGTTGTTGGACGTCTGAATCTTGCCAGCGATGCCATTGCTGCCGTCACCTTATTATCCTTTCCATTCTTCTGCATTCTGCTCTACGTGTTTCGTCCTTCTGTACTCTGTTCCTCTGTGTGCGCATAGCTATAGATAATAGTCTAGAAAGCATAGCATAGCATAGTATAGTATAGAATAGTATTGCATTGCATTATATTGCATTGCATTGCATTGCATCGTAGAGAAAGCATCGCGAACGTGAACACGCAATAGAGTATAGAGTCTAATGATACTGCCAAGTGGAATATATCCAATGTAATAGCATTGCATTAGCGAAATAAAATAGCGTCTGTTCCGTAGCTGTGACGTTGTTAACTTACTTGTAGCACTAAACTACTTACGTCCTTCTTCCTCATGTACTGTCGGTGTCACTGTCGCTTTCTTCCCACTTCTCAATTCAATACTTATTGTGTATATGTATTTGAGTCCGTGTCCACACGTTCGCTCACTTCCTACAGGAGTACCCATGTGTATACATATGAGTACACATGTGTACCTGAAAACCACGGCTCAAGTACTCACTCGATGTTGGTATTGCTGTTGGTATTGGTGTTGGTGTTGGTCTTACGATTCGAGAAGCAACAACAACACTCTACTATGTATATCTATCTATGCTTGTCGTTGTTCCGCACTCTTTGTAGTTTTTTAGCCAAGTTTTAGCGATGACTGGAAGAAGACAGAGAGAATGACAAGCCTCTATCTATCTTGCCGGAGTAGGAAGTAATAATATGATGTAGTGCACATTAAAGTAGGTATGTAGATCGCCTACACTTACACATCCACTTCCACCCACACTGCCAAGCCAACCAACTTGGCATAGACATGGATCTTCATCTGACAGATTCTTACACTTGTTTTTTTTCTTCCTTTCCTTCTTAATTCGTTTCGTTTCCTTTTCTTTCTCTTCGTTGCTTCATATTGTTGTTCTTGTTGATTTGATGTTTTTGTTTTTGTTTTCGGTTTCGTTTTCGGTTTCGTTTTCGTTTCAGTTACGCTATTTGTCTAGTCTGCTGTCAAAGTACCAACACTAACAGTACCCACAGACAGAATAATTATTACTCCAATAGTGTGACTCCAATGATGAAAGAGATTAAAGAATCCCACACAAATGATTTCAGCACATTTGATGCTCAAAGCTTGCTTAGTGTTCGTTTCAGTCTTGGTTTTGGTTTTGGTTCGAGTTTCCGTGTTCAGTTTTCCGTTTTCCGTTTTCCGTTTTCGGCCCAGCATCGATTACATCGGTGTATATTTTGTTGGCCGTTTGTATGATTGGTAGGATTGATGGAAGTGATTGATACTGACGGCGTATGTTTGATTGGGAAATTTACAGCACGACGATTATCAGGCTCAGCAGCAAGTACAAGTCATATAGGCCTTCAAGATATTCCACCGGACGCTCTACTGCAGGAGATTCGGCGACTAAGGGAACGACTCGTGACCTTAGAAACCGAGAATGCCACGTTGAGTTTGAAGCTCAGTCAACAGCAGTGGGAAGTCGAGCATCGATTGGCGGAAATTGAAATGCATATTTGTGGTGCCTCCAGTGCTGCATCGAGTGCTGATGAAGAACGAAATCGAGAATCTGCTATTTAATCTTGTAGGTATTTATTATCGTCATAATTCAATCCCCTTCCACATCCACATCCACATCAATATCCCATTTCATCAGGATGTAGCTACTTGACCCCAATGACAATGTTTCACGGTCCAAAAGTCAATCAAGAAAGTGTAAAATCGTACCCCATGAAAACTCACGACGGAATGTCTGCAAAAGAAAAATAGACTGCGATATACTAATACAATTACGATATAGAAAGTACTTGACAATTAACTCTAACATCGATATAATTCCCGCAAATAATTACAATTCAAATCCGAATCGTCAAATCTACACTAAAAATGAAACACCGATATTATCGTTAAAGGACTTTGACCACATCC
>JAAXYX010003579.1:0-14064 GCA_036851915.1 Ptenothrix huangshanensis | reverse complement strand
TTCATGTAGATTAAACTTTATTTAAATCCTGTTAATACCTTTTCGAATTTGAATATGAGGGAAATAGTTTTGAAAATACTCGACTATATTGAACTTGTACTTCCAAATATTTGACAACAAAAATCTTTTGAAATGTTATCGTGTATAGTTAGAATGATACTTTGTATCTGCATATTTTAGGTATGCAAATTCAAATTGGGTTTTGGTAAACACGGGCAATAGAAATATTTAGATAACGAAAGCTGCTCTTGTTATAAGTATATGTATGTGATAATAGAAGTAAGATACGTGGAGCATACACAAAACAAAAGTAAAATTACATTAAAAATTAGAAACAAATTAGAAATTTGTGACTAACAGTCCTATGCTCTTGTTATTGTCTACTGTTAGTTGTTGTTAATCCATAAATTAAGAAAGCTAGTACTTTTGAAAACTTTACAGCACTACTTCTTACTACTACTACAAAAGTTAATTAACTATATAATTATATAAAATGAGCCGGATTGCCGAAATAAGAGTTCCAATCCTGGGTAGGCCCTTTAAAAGTAAAACGTGGTTAGCAATGCTATTCGAAGCTAGGTAGTGTATAGATGGCATGATTTTTTTAAGACGATCCAACGTTAAAAAATACGTAATTTATTTTAAATCTTGACATGAAAACCCGCTACAATTTTTCAAACGTTGAACTTACTACCCAATAAAATATCGGATTCTCGTTACTATGTATTTAATGTAGCGTTTAAGGAAGCAACTGTCATTCTTGTAATAGTGCGTAATTACATACGTACAATTGAATATGTCTCATGTATGTGTGTATATTTTTCCTTTTCATTAAATATCTCAACTGCGGTCATTTCTTTACTGTTTACTTAACAAACAAGGCGTTGTCAAAAACAATCTGTCTTCAATTTTATAATTAATCGCAATGATTTTGAATACGGAACGAAGGATTCAGCTACATGTTACATATTTAGGATACAAAATGGTTCAGCAAAAAACAATACAGCGTTTATCTGATTATCATCGAAAATGAATATATGAAGGTTGAGCTCCGTAATCAAGTTACTCACTGTAAGTGTAAACATTTCGTGTCACAATCGCTTCTTATTGCTAAGCATATACATAAGACTAAAACTCTAGAAGCGAACGCAGTTAATGAATCAGCTATTTTTCCTGCTTAACGTTTTATAGTTAAATATAGTGTTGTTGTTATAATCTTAAATGTACACAAAGAATCCTGAATACTATTGTCATATGATTATTTTTTAACTTACCTAAATGATGAAATTATGGCTATTACTTTTTGGGTTCATATAATTAATTATATACCTACGTATAAGATGCTTGAGTTTTGTGATTAGTAAATTAATATTATAGGTACACACTATGAATATCGTCCTATTTAGGATAATAGTCACTCAAAAATATTTTTTCATAATTTTGCAAAAAATCATAAAGTATGTCCTGCAGCTTGAAACAGCATAGTAACAAGTAATTATAAACCTACCCGTTTGCAGGAAACGTACAACTTTTAGAGAGATTCACAAATTGCTTCAAAAGAGTACTCCGTTGCTAGTTTATCCAAAACGTCCCTGGAAATTCTTTTAATATTGCAAACACTGATATTGGCCTTAAGGCTTCACAGTAAAAGAGAAGAAAAAACAATAACACTCAACCACAATTTGTGATACACACGACTGTGAATTACAATTAAAAACGAAATTCAAGTACAAAAATTAGTACAGGGAATACAAAATAGTCGCGCAAATAAAACCTTCAGATAGAAAATAATCAATTGCTTGATCCGTAGTTGGGAAATCAATGCAAGGACTACTTTTGATACGATAAATGTCGGAGTTAGTCCACAGTGGTTGTCTATATAGTTAAATGTGAAAAATAATGAATATAGTGAATATAGTATTCAGTTTTCAGTAAGAGTTTTTGAAACTATTACGAACGATGCAAATGCGATTATTATCGTACCTGGTAGACAAGAGGCAAAAAACACTGTTATCTGACGAGAGTCCATTATGGCGCCTCCAAAGATCAATGATGGACGCAGTTGCATAAAAGAGATAGATACACAATATTTGTATGTTAAATACAGACTTCCCAGAGTCTTATCTTTGAGTTCAATTCCTGGTACCCAATAAAGTTCTGAATGTCATGTTTTATTCCGTACATGTGGAATTGGTCTATATAGTATGAGTATAGGATTGAAGTCATATGCTTTAACAATACATATAATAACAACAAAAATAAAGCTGCTGACGCATATTACTGGGAAGGATTTCAGCTAGATATGGACTCAAAACCGATGTCACCTTAGCCGAACAAGTTTTTTTACCCACCTATGTATCTAAGCTGTATAAATCAAGTAATCGTAAAGCAGGAAAAACTACATCTAAAACACATAAAACCTACTCGTATTTGGTAACATCTTGAACGCAAATCGGGTTCATCTGAAGTGCATCTTAAATGGATCAACCTCTGGACTAAAAGATGCACTTTTTAGAAGCATTTTTGATTGGTCTTCAATGCTCTTCAGATTTTTAGATGCCCTTAAAGTAAACTTGAGATGCACCCAAACTGCATTCCAAATAGCACTAGAAAACTAGTAGAATTTTGGCGTCCAAGATGTGCTAGTTTTTACAGTGTAGTTATAGGATACTATATCAGAGATCTGGTGCAGTCGGCGTGCTTTCATCTCGCTTTCATCTCATTTGCATTTAGGGTTAAAAACAACTTGTAAATAACTGTAAAGGTGGGATAAATTTCGATTATAATATCTGTGTTTTGTAGAATTAATTTGCCGAAAAACAAGCAGCGCAGAAAAATAAAATATAAATAAAAATACACAAAAGATCAATGAATTTCAAGAAGACAAACAACATGGTGTGTAATACAGTAGAAATACTAATAAACTCAAGTAGTTGTAAACTCGTACTTTTACATTTTTGTAAAATCTGTAAAATTACTGTTGGATTTTTTAAAAAAATATACATCAGAATAGTCATTTTTACATTTTTGGGAGTACAACGGCTTTACTACGACTTGGGTTTACCTATAGTAGTAATTATATGCATAAATATGTATTATGCTTCCTGGAAATGCAGGCATAGGAAAAAAACTTACTTTTGGATAACGAATAAAAGCTAATAACCACGGTCGTAGAAAATATGAAGCCTTGAAGCACAAACTTAGTGGAGATAGAGAAGGAATTAGGAACAGAAAGAATCGTAACGTAGCATAGGTACATACCTGTGCATCCATTTTTATCATACACCCCTTGTAACATGTGAGAATCTCAAAATATGGCCGTAATTGTCAGCATTTGTACATCGTAAAATATTCTTACTATTAATTCGACCAAATTAGTTAAAAACTTTAGACATATTTGTTTCATTACTGCTGCAAATTACTGTTCACAGTAATTATTGAACCCATGTAAAAGAAATTCCACTCTATGAATTATTTTTCCATATTCATTCCAGGAATATTCATTCATTCGGAAATTTTTGATTTGAAGTTTAGATTACTTTAGGAGCAGTCCTAATTCTAAAAGCAGCAAAAAGTTCTAAAGGATGTTTGCCTGATAAAACATGAGTTTAGATTAAACTCGAACAAAGTTGTAGTCTAAATCTGATACCGCCCAGCTTTGATGTTGGCGATATATACATGCATACATATGTAGATGAGGAAAAAATCAAAAAATTCCTGAAATTGATTTGTCCTCAAATATATAGTAGAGCTCGTGCTATATACAAACAAGGTACCTGAATTGAGTTTTAATAAAACCTTTATATTGGTGATGCCGGATGCCGATACTGGTAACTTTTTGCTCCAAGTGTGCATAATTTTTTCATTGAATCATTCCAAAGCATAGTATAAAAATATATGCAAATAATAAGTTTAGAATGTCAACCTTCTAACCATTACAATGTAAAATATTCTAAGGGATCATGAGCTTCATAAAGTATGAAAATATATTTAGCAGAACGAGAACATACACCGATGTGACATTGTGAACTTTATGAAAATGCACATTTCGTAGGTTGCTGGGTATAAGGTGCCCTTTCCGCTCAAAGTTTTAGTATTGAATAAGAAATACGTCTGCGTGTGGTTGGACATTGGTATATGGGCAATGGGTCATTATCTGATCATCAATCCATTGAAATCGCAGCATTTTATGAATGAGACACTAATCAGTACATTACCACGGCTTGTGATAAATGGCTCTTCTGAACTACCAAATTCAGATAAGACGGGAGAAGATGAGACGAAACCATGAAGGAAGTGACTGTTCGACACATTTTAAATGAAATCACACAAAAGCAATAAAACTGACCCACATTTCACACCTGTCTGTCCAAGCCCATGAACGGGAACTTCTTGATCGTTGGTGTTGTTGAAAGATTGAACTGTGACTAAATGGTCGACATCCCTTGCGTATCATTAGCAGCAGCAGCAACCTTGAGTAGAAGTGAGTCAAGAGATTTCATTGACATCTGAAACCATCTCTATACTCCCTTTCCCACGTACGAACGAATACTAACATACGTTTCGTACATTAATTCTAAATATAGTGTAAAGATACATACAAGTATGTACTATATACCAAACTATATATCTTATATATCTTACATATTTTATAATTAATATCATTTTATTCATCTTTGCGTAGACTTCCGGGCCCTCCTTCTCTTAAACATTTCGTTGAGGATATCTTGTTGTTAACACGGAAGGAGTTAATGCAGCAATTTGCAAAAAGTTTGTAAATTAAAAGTCCTAAGCTTCGCATCAGAGGAGGAAGCTCGTTAATGCAAATTCATTGATACAGTATAAAATGCAATTTTTATTTTTATTGCGACTCGCATCCAACGAGTTCGTTAGCCGGAGTCAGAGCTAGAGCCAGAGTTAGAACCAGGGCCAGTATAGAACCGGAGCTATATGAGGCATTGTAGATATGTACATGGCCCAGAGTAGAATACCTTGTATATACTCATGTACCAGTTGTACATGTGGATATGTACTTAATTGTACGTATGACACACCAACGGTTCATTCATGGCTGTACGTTTTACCAAGAGGATTTTTGTCAGAGTGGAAATGCCATTTATGCATGAAATGAGAGTAGGGGATTTTATGTTCGTGTATTTAGCTGTTAGAGCACGACTACAGTGCTTAAAAGCACACTCATCTTCAAGATTCTAGAATTGATATTCAAATAAGCTTCTTGCTAATTAAAAAACACAGAGCTTGGAAGTAGTAAATTCAAATGGAGACAAATTAAAATTTCTCCAGGCTAGCAGCATCCCAAGTGGGTTACGGGATGAGCCTTTCTGTTTTCAGCTCGCTTCGCCAGAACAACTTCCTAGGTAGGTACCTACCATTCTACTATGCTTCGAATCCACAGTTAACTCACAAGGAAGCAAAAATACTTGAGGTGAATTCACTATAAAATACAAGATTATGACAATTTAGCCCCTTTTTCCTTCCATGTGAGCCAAAGTCAAAACTATGTGTTTAAATTTACAAAATTACTTCTAAACCCCTGGTAATAATTACAGTAAATATGATCAGTGTTTACACTATAATAGTCGACATAGCATTTACATATACAGCAAGGCTGCAATAATTAGGTATATGGACTTCCATTTGGCTGTAGATATTCTTTCTTTACGAAAAGATTTAGCATAATACATAATCCGAGCAAATTAGTCTTCTTGCTACACTAAAAGCTGTGGATGATTGTCTAAATCTTAATCCTATAAATATTATGCTACCTACCTGCGTATCCTCTTCTTTCATGATTAATTCCAACATTTGTAACTTGGCACGCTAATAAGTCCCTGATGACAAAAATTCGTCTCATAAATAAAAGCACCTGCAAAGAGAACGCATGTACTTACATAGTAAAGCAAAGTTTCTTATGTCCAACAAGTACATACAGTATAGCATGTATCTTTATTTTCAAATAATGCAGAACCAGTGTTAATTTTCGAGCTCATACTTGAGTGTGTAGCATAGCTATTTGAATGGTGCAGTAGTATCTAATACAAATCTTAAAGGCGAAAATTCAACTAAAGGAATTTACGGCAGGATGTTTACATTTTTTTTTCCTAAATGAGAATACAGATATCAACATAATTCCATAATATCGGTTACATACTTACGTTGTTTTCCAGCCACAATTTTTCACTTCAATCAGATTCCTACTCTTCCGTTCAAGAACTCTTCAGAATGCGAAGAAATGCGAAATTTTAATTTAGAAGGAAATTGAGCTTAATTACCTCGTGCGTTTCCCTCGCACATTTTGCACATCTAATTATACTTTACTGGGAGCATCACGCAAGATACATATCTGTTACATAGAAGCACAAAAAAGAAATACCTGCTTAGTTACAACAGTCCTCACAGAAAGTTTTATAAGTAGGTAGGTATCTATTTAGTTAGGATAATTATTTCCATTTGACGGGAGTTTCACCGTCTTGAACACATAGGATATTGCTTTGGAGTTACCTCCGCGTGAAGAAAATAGATGGTACGAGGAACGCTTTACTAACCACTACCTCTCCCTTCGCATTACAACTGGTATAGATTTTATTCGAAGTCGAAGTGTAGTAACAACTACTGATTTGAAATGTGTCTTTTACTAGCGAAATTCAAATTGATGCTAAAACTGATAGTTTAATTTCACTGATACCTAATAGCATACTTGATAATAATAGCATAGTAATCCCTATAGTTTGGTAGGGAGATCCATTTCTTCTTTCCTTTTCCATTCTAGGTTTCACTTTTCTTCCAAATTCCAAGTATAGGAATAGTAATTATAATCATTTGTAACCTATTGAATAATATGTATTATTTAAATTTGCACCGATTAGAAGGACTTTAATTTGTATGAAAGCACTATATTAGTTTCACTACGTTTTATTTATTGCATTGGTCATGGTCATAAGTACAGTTTGGCAAGTAAGTAATAGAGTTCTGCTAAAAGTGCATAAAGTACAAGTTTAGAAAACGAAAAAATCATATGAGCATAACTTGCAGTTAAATTGAAATTATTTTAATCAAGAAAACATCACAGTTCTTCCCGTACGCTAGTTTCCGCCTCTGAGGTCTCCTTCTTCGAACTCCTTTGAAAACTAACGACTTCGTGCTCAATCATTAACTGATCCCAAAACTTCATTCTATCTGTGAATGGTTCCTTAATAGTTGTTATATCCGTATCAATGCGGTTCCATAGAAGTGGTTTCTCCCCAGATGCCTCTTCCGCAGAAATAGCTCTCAATTCTTTTAGAGATCCCCACGATGTAATTGGTTTTCTAAGTACACACAATAAGCCAAAATTTTCGTATTATCCACAAACCTTTAATTCTGTAGCCTATAAAGGGAACCACTAACAAGAAAATTACCCATGGTGTAACTATTAAATTTCCTGAACGTTTATTAAACTTAATTGAGGCTATAATAACAGTTACTTCCATGAAATACATTTCATAGTAGTTTTATTACTTGACTTGCTCCACTTGCTCCACCCAATTTCAGGTACAGTTCTCAAAAAATGAAAAGCATTTGTAAAATAAAATATAAATTTATTGGTGTCGAAATTTCGATAATGGGATTAGAGTCAAATTATGGCTTTAATTATGCAATGGTGCGGGAGATAACTGTTTAAGCTTGTCTAAATTACGATAAATACCTATATACGATTAAAAGTAGGACTATATAATACTGTTTTAAAGGAATTCATTTTACAAAGTCTTTTTTTGTATAAAATAACGACGTCTCTTCGGTGGACTAAAATTGGACACTTATTAGGTATCATTGAATAAGATACTAGTTTGTTCGTTTAAAACTTCTATTAAGAAAATTATTGTCGAGTGAGGAAAAGTACAAATGGAAATATTAGAGGAAAGTTTCATTTTACAGTCTCAATCAATTTGAGTAAATATATGGATGCTTTCAGGATTACACCCAGGATAATTGTCATGTAAAATTTAATTCGTAGTATTGGGTACTCTTCAAAGTTGTCTCACCCTGTGGAAGCAAAGTTAACCCAAAGTTTGACAAGTTGTTGAGAAATAGTTGTCTCCGTTCCATCTTTAAGCTCTGGAGCAATACCATCGAAGAAGTATTGCAGCTCATCCTTGTGCGTAACACCTATTTAGTTTCACAGACAATAGTTGTATTAGAAAAACTGTTAGGCATACAAGATAAATTACTATAGCGCAAGAATTAATAAATATGGTCCATAGACAAATACATAAGACAAAATACATAGAGATAACAAGAAAATGAACATCATTTTAGACATTCTAATGATTTGCAAAACATCATTTATATACCTTGTCCCTTTTCAAACCCACGCTGCTGTAAAAAACTAAAACTTCCTTGAAACGTAAAAATATATGGATAGACAGGACTATTTTGTCTAGCCTGAAGCATTGCGGTGGTTCGAACCCCGTGAACAAAGTAACGATCAGAATACATGTTAGTCAAATTCTGTCTCGTTTTTTCTTCAACCTTTTGGCCTTTAAAATAATAGTTTTTAATAGTAGCCGCAATCAAATTTAACTCCTTCTGGGACGCATTTGTGTCTTCATAAAATGTTAGCGTGTACGGTGCTATGCGGTTCCAGTCGCTGTTTATATCTGCAGTCAGTTGTGGCTCCTTTAAAATTGCTGAAGTTCAACGATAACATTATTAATAACAATTATTACCACATCTCTAAATGTTTATGGAAAAGAGTGATTTAGCTATTTTGGGAAAAAATTGTGGAATATTCCATGTACTTGGGAGAAAAGTGCAACTACTAACTACTTAAATTACATAATTTAGGTCGGTACCTATGTACATATATAATGAATAGGTACCGTGCATAGGAATTATATTGGTATCTTACACGAAGAATGAAAATAAATGCCTTCGTCCTCATTGATACCAGCGATCCACGGAACTTTGTTGAACTTTCCACCGGATAAAATTTCAAATGGAGATTGTGATAAAAATACGTCAGATTCAGATTGGTTGGGCAAAAGTTTTTCAACTACTGGACTGAATGGAACAGTAGGATCAATATGCCATTTCTACCGGATTTCATACACATAAACGAGAAAATTTATTAGTGGAATTACATTCAAATTTTTCACTCGCAAAAGTTGTTGGATTATCCGACATAATTTTCAATCTAAAAAGTTTACTTTACTTTCACTATGAGTTAGGCCAAGTTAGTATTAGAAATGTGCACAATGAGATCTTTATTTAACTTACAGCAAATGAATGACGCGCTAGTTCGTGCGCACTTTTTGACTTCAAGCACTGCACCAAGGCTGACGAATCGTGGACAGGGTCAGCCAATCTTTTCCGCAAGTTCGTTAGCTGATAGTCTGGGATTTTTCAAACATGCCCAAGGATTCAGAGCTGCGCCGCTTTGAGAAATTGCATGCTTGAATAAACCTTCAAAACAAAATTTATTAATACTTTCTACTAAACGAAACATAATTATAACATTCACATTGTGTACCACTAAAACCGAAACAAGATAAATTCATTGGACCATCTAGACTTTCTCCCAAAAATATTGTGTGCATGCGATTTTAAGCCAACCAATTAATTACGAGTTTAAAAATCGACTTACCTTTGTTCATTGATGACAGTATTTGCAAAGAGACAGCGCCTGCTCCCGCGCTTTCGCCAAAAATTGTAACCAATTCTGGATTCCCTCCAAAGTTTTTTATGTTGGCCTTTACCCACTTCAAAGCAACAACTTGATCTTTCATTCCCATATTTCCTTGTACAACAGTGTCTCCAGTACTAAGGAATCCTAGAAAAAGTAAACGATTTTTAACAGTGGTCAATTATATACCTTTACTTGTATAAAGGAAAGCCTATCCAGTTGCCTATTATGGACGAAGCTAAGTACATTAATCTACTTTTATCTCTTAATACTGTGGAGGTTGCATAATCTAGAAATATATTATGCATTGTCTCACCAAAGACGCCTACTCGGTAATTGAAAGTGACCAGAATAACTTGTTCATCCATAAAATATTTTGCTTTATGAATATGTCCAGTTCCCCATTGGAAGCCTCCGCCATGAATATAAACCATTACTGGTAAATTACCTTTCGTCTTTTAAAACATTAATGTTACTCATGAGAGACCAACTTGTAATTATTACCTACTAAATAATTATATCATTCAAATATTAACCACATTTTCTAAAGCGGCACTAACATCAGGTGTATAGATATTCATAAACAGACAATCTTCTTCTCCTAAGGTTAAGTTTTTCACAGCATCGTGTTGCAAGCAAAGCGGACCAGGTACTGTTGCGTCTCGCACTCCACTCCATGTTTTCAACGTGTCAACGTCAGCACTCGGCGGCTACGTATAATAAAAAAATGTATGAGTACGAAAGTGAACAAGATAATATTTTAGAAGGAATATGCAACATTTTAATTTCATTTGCAACAATGTTTACCTCATTATATGTATAAAATGCCATTTAAATGGAAGTAATGAGCTATTGAATACGTACCTCAAACCTTCCCGGAGTATTCACATAGGGTATTTTTAAAAATGCGAAATAGTCAGCGTTATTTCGAGATTTCAAAATTGACCCTTTTAGCACCCCTTGAGATATTTGTACATACGGAGGAGCATCTACGTAAATTGATGTAACGAATTTGAAATTTTGTTCACCAAGGAAAATAAAGTAAATAAATATTGTGAGCCCGTGAGCTTTTCTTGGTTGCATATTATCAAGTAATTTTACGTGTTTTGTTTGACTATTATTATTACTATGTTACTTTCGGTCTCGAAGAATTGTGAAAAAACTAGAACACAAAAAATTTCTTTTTTCAATGTTTGAACGATTGAATAACTTTTTGTCACTGATATCTGGATTCCGAGTAAAACCCAACACAGTGTAGAACTAGCTTGTACCTCAACACTAAAGAAGTTTAATAACGCTGAAGCGGACGACGCCGTGTTTACACTCAAGATACACACTTAAGAGTAAATACAGCAAATGCATTAAACGTATTTGTACTAGTGAAAAAATATTCATGATGTAAACAACACTAAGCATTACACTGGTATGTTGTCGGTAAGATATTCATTAGAAGTTAATGACTGCAGCAACTATTTAATAGCCTTTACGTGTTATATAACAAAGTGCATTTAAATAGGAGCACGTTTTTCTCAAAAGATGAATACAGATTTCAAACATTCATGGAGTAGTGGATAGCTTTGTCCTGTGAACTATGATTACGCTAACAAGAATTCACTTTCTTAAAATGATGTATATTTGCATTATGCATCCGTAGTTGTATCCGATGTCATTTTAAGAGTGTATTCAAGTTAATAATGATTTGATAAATAGCTCCTATACTTTCCATCACTAGTAGAACCAATCTCACAAATGAATTCTTATCTAATCACCTTTGCGTGTCTTGTCTCGTAGCTCAAGGTTAGCACACTGGAAAAACTAAATAATCATAAAAGAGGAAAAATTCATCTAAATCGCAATGAACAAACTCGAATTTAGTACAATTATGAACGCAGTTAGAGTGGCTCTCAAGTTCAGCTAAATGACATCTTAAACTTAAACGTATCAAAAATGTATCGGAAGAACCTCTCGCAGTTCAAGATGAGTCCTAACGCGAGTAGGTTTTTAAAAGCACCAGTTTTTACTCTGTTCATTTCATGAAAGTCTCATACACTTGTCTGACGAGTGTGTTGTATAAGGTAAACAAAATGGTGATGTAGTTTATCTTTCATTTCATTTTACTTCGGATATATTTCCCAAATACGTTATTTATGTATAAATTAGGTACTGAACTGACTTGTTCTCTACCAAGGTCTACGGTATTCCCTGCTATAAAGTTGTTCTGCACCCTTTTTCCCAAGGATTTTGAGGTAGAGAACACCATAGATATGAGAGCAGATAAAAAATTTAAGGTACAGAACATCAAGAGAAGTAGACAAGAGAAAATAAGTTTCGCGTATTGATTTTACCGCGGAATTCACAGAATTAGACTGATTTTTTCCGTCTTTATTTTAAAATCTAATAGTAGAATCTAAAGTATAACTTTGTATGGGGCGTATGTATAAGCTATTATAAACCATTGATCCATTCTCAGCAATGAAGAGAAGAACTTCATGCTCATGCACATTTGATCCAGCATCTTTGAAAGCGCTGGCTACAATTTCACGGATATCATGATGTCTTTGGTTACGAATGAGTTTACGAGGACTGGAATATAGAAACGTGACCTAGGGTTCCTTTCCCAGCTTTATTCAATCACTATTGCTAGTCATACTAATTATTCATAACAATTCATTAGAATAATCATGCATTGTTAGTTAGTGTTAGTTGTGACCAGCTAAAGATTTAAATGCCTATAATAAAACATCAGTAATTACTTAGTAAGGTTTAAGGACCTCTTAAGGCATCTTAATTTGAATATTTTCTTTATTACAACTGATTGCATCACATTACATTTTACTGCAAAATGCAAACTCAACGCAAAAACCTGTGATCAAGTTGCTGACTTTTTTCTCCTTCATTCATCATCCTGCTTAAAACAACCGTTTCATGAAAGGAAGTGTATTGTAAGTTACTGGTTCCATTGCAAACTTTTGAATTGGACTATTGACATTGAATTATGGAGATAGGAAAATCGTAGTAGGTATACATATTTATTGCGTTGGGGTCCTCGTCCTAAATGCATGGGCCTACGTATTTTGATATTTTGCAGGCTATCTGTATTGTCTGAATGCATTGCACGCAAAGAGTTTTCGTAACTTCAGTTGTCCCGGAAATTTTGAGAAACTGTCACATTTACAACCCTGTTTCACAATCCCACTACATCTTTCATGGTATATAAAATCATAAACCATATTTCATTGGTCATAATATAAGTATATACCTGAATATAAGGTATATTCGTGTGGTATCCAAGGTATTCACGTGTACAACGCTATGGGTACTTACAGAGTAAAGTTTCTACGCATTACTTCCGAATAAACCAAAGTTTATCTATGCTTCGGCCTTTTCCGCTTGATATTTACATTATTTTCATTGGGTTAGCAACATGGGATTTGATCATAAGGAGTTAAGAACAAACAAGTAATGTCTACAATATATGTTTTTGTTAATCAACTTGTGACAATGGACAGGTATTGCGAAAACAAGTGGCATTTCCAGCATTTTCGACTTACAAAATCCAAATGTAAAAGACAGGAGGTGCAAAGAAGTCATCGTTGAACAGATGGTGCTGCTCGTAGACATCATCTTCGTCTACTACCTGTGGCAGAAATGAATTACGATACGAATACGAATTCATCCCTAGTTACTACAACTACACTGTAGAGTAGGTATGGAATAAGTTGCTGATATGCTCTAAAATATTATGTTAATTGCCTTTATAATTACTACGAACTACACACTCTCAAATATTTGCAGAGGATTATAATCTTATTTTAATCCTTTGGATATCTCATACTCATCCTTTACTAGTCTGTTACTCAACTTTACATGTACGTATAAGTTAGAGATGAGCAAGGAATATTCAAACGATTGAAAAAGGATGGCTAATTGTTATCGTGTACACCTTTCATACTGAATAATTTATTGAAGTAGAGGTAAAATAATCTGATGGGTGTAAAGTAATGGGGTGAAATTATAGTCCGGTTGTAATTATTATAGTAACTACTGTAGTAACACAACGTAATTTTCAAAATGAGCACGTAGGTATATATTCATTTCAAATGGGATTTCGACAGATAGTTCACATTCAATATAGTAATTAACTTAACAATTAAGGGTCACTTAAGCAACAAATTAGCTCGGAATAGTTTAGATCGAATAGTATTTACTATCTTGAAAGCGTTGCTCCTTTAGATTAGTCCCCAGGTTGGCAAGACACACTTAATAAAGCAGTTACTCCAGATTTGTACGAACGTATTTTTGAGTCCTGATGAAAGAAAGTTTCAAAAAACTTGCCTGTATTTTTAATGCGAGATTAGTCTTGTCGATTTCATAAGCCATAA
>JAAXYX010003578.1:0-14064 GCA_036851915.1 Ptenothrix huangshanensis | reverse complement strand
AAACGACGCAGTGTTAAAAAGGACGCATGTTTTTTTAAATTTATACAAAAATTTCGCAGTTTTTTTTTAAATTTACACGAAACTGAAACAGTGTTTTTAAATGCATACGAAAACGACCCATGTTTGTTTAAATTTATACAAAAACGACGCAGTGTTAAAAGGACGCAGGTTTTTTTGAATGTACACAAAAATGATGCAGTTTTGTTTTTAAAATCACATGAAAAAGAAGCGGTGTTTTTGAATTTACTCCTCTGAGATCAAGTTTTTCAACAAGATCAAGACTGTTAGGAAAAAATCCTGCGGGCGCTACAGGGTATGTGTATTAGTGGCAAAGTATGGGGACATATGGTAAGACATATTTAAGTCTCGGTGCTGGTTCGGAATTGCTTCTATGGTAGTGGAGTTGTTGTTATTCTTCGTGGAATATGTTGATGTTTGTATAGTTGGTGCATTTGTTGTTTGAGAAGAGAGGAGGAGGAGGCGGGGAGAGAAAGCAGTCATTTTAGGTGGAGAATGAGAAAGGACTGGAAACTCTTGTATAGCTGTCCACTTAACTGAAATTAATTACTGAAAAACAATCTAATTTCTAGCTGTTAGCAACAAAACCTAAGAAAACTTTGTAATAATGGTTTTGGTTACCCCTTTGTGCCTTCCCTTGTCCTCGCCTCCAACTTGTCTCCGTGTGTGTGTGTATGTGTGTGTGTCTAGGTACCTACTTATATACACACATACTTTGCACACACAGATCAGAGGTATCTATCCCCTGGACGGATGGCAAGGTTAAAATACTCATGCTCATTCTTCCTCCAACAGCATTGTTGACAAGAGTTGAGTCTTCTTCTCCTTCTTCGTCGTCTTTCACTCACTCCTACTTCCTTATTCTGGATCACCAAACAAAAGCAGGAGAAAGTGAATGATCACAAAGTTCAATTTATGAAATAACTTGTACATATTACTTTCCTCGCCTCTTAATTCTATTACGTATTTCCCTATTTTAGCTACATCACATTACACATTCCTTCCTACTCTTTTCCTTTAGACTCTCTCGACCTCCTTGTTTTCTATAAAAACATGGAGTAAACAAAAAATTAAAGAGGTTTTTACCAAAGCAAGAGAAAGTTTACTTACTTTCTTCCATTATACAGTATTATTCTGACGTTAGGTTAGAATTTCCTAGGATCGTGAAGTGACGCGGGATGTGGAGGAGTCTTGACTTTCTCTCCCTCTTTCTCTCATTTCATCGAAATTCAAGTGCATGAAGCTGGGAAAAAATGATTTGGGAATGAAAGTGAACGTGAAAATGGAAATGGAAATGAAGGAAGAGTGCTTTGGTGCTCTTGCCTTGTATGAAAAGAGCGAATGATGATGTGATGTAATGTGATGTGATGTGAGAGGAGAAAGATGCAGTGGAAATGCCAAATGCGGTTAGCTTCGTCTGCCACATCAATGCAATGTCCCTATCCATGGATTAGATTTACACAGACATTGTTTCCCCTGTAATTACACTTTGGACGAGTGCACCATCATCCTATCCCTGCTCTTATATACCTACGTAAGTGTAGAGTACATCTTGCTATACTATACTCAGTACTATACTCTCAACTTACCTTCGAATTCCCGCTCACTTTCACTATGGCTTTCTCTTGGCTTTCTCTCTAGGCTTTGGATTTGGATTCGGTTTTGGCTCGGGCTTTAGCTTTGGCTTGGCACGAGGCTAAAGTTGCAGGCCAATGTGGGAAGAGTTAGAGAGAGTATCGCTTACGATCGACTCGCAGCCTCCCTCCATATGCATAGGTATTTATAGCACTCGCACGGAGATCTATCTTTGGCTTGAGAGCTTCGACTCAGGCTACCTGCCCCAAGCTCCAACTGACTCGGATAGTATAACAATTTATTATAATTTCCATCACGAACATGGTATCATAAGTAGGACAATTTCACGACGGATGGATCGCTCATCCCCTTCACTCTCTGGCCGTCTCTGTATCCTCCCTAATGACATGAGTCTATCCCGATCTATCCTCAATGGATCTGCATACCCTACCACACTCATCCCCATCGCATTTATACAAAGTATAGATTTCCACTTTCTCATTATACCAAGTCACAATGCGAGGGTCCAAGTTCATCGCGAGCTGATAGGGAAGGCAAATGCGAATGTGAATACATTTTGAATCGAGGATATGCTCTACTTTTATATGACAGCATGTCGACTGAATAATTATAGATGACACTGCATTATCTACAGATCGGGCATGTGGAACACAGAGAAAGGTCTATAGAGTAAAAGGAGAAAGTAAAGGAGCTATGGAGATACACGGTGAAATGGGATGCTGTCGACTATGCATTCTTGTGGATCATAGGAGTTCAAGATGCACGCATCTCCACAAATGTTCCACCATGTACATCCATGTATGGTGAATAGATACACACATTGTCGAACCATAGTATACAGTAGTAGGTCCAGTCGAACCATCAGTACACCCTCCCAACTACTATCTTATTCTAATCCTTTCAATACTCTTTAAATAGTTATAAAAGTAAGCTCAAGGATAGGAGAAGAATTAAAATAACACACCAGTTTTGACCGTGTACGCAATACACTTCTTAGTTCTCCTTGGCTACATGAGAGTGGGATGAATGTCTTTTAATTTGCCTCCTGCACAAGTTGTAGAACAAAGCAGCCCGGAACCATTTGTCACCGTGATGTGCCTTTGTCTTTAAAGCTTTGTGCAAAATTAACGGCACGAACCTTTTAGAACCTCGAAAAACTTTACATGTAGACTCAAGTCCTGTATCTTTCTTCATATCTTGCTTTCTCTCTCTTTCTCTCTCTCACTTTCACTCACTATTTCTCCTTCCAACTCTCTTCTCAGTGCTTTCTCTCTCTCTCTCTTACTCTGTCTGTCTTTCTCTCTCTCTCTCTTACTCTGTCTGTCTTTCTCTCTCTTGTTCCAACTATCCTCCTCAAGAGCGGCTTTAAAATACTAATAAAATACAATACAATTCTCCCGGATGGAATGGAAGAGAAAACCTGGATTCTCCCTTAAACATTAAACGCCTGGTCGAAAATGTCAACATTGTTATTATGCTGGAGAATTTGGTAACATTAAAGAATAATTCGTAATTTAGTTGAAAGTATTGTGAGTATGGACCTATGGACGTGGAGGTGGTCGTATTCCCTTCTCTATATTTAGTTTAGGTACCTACGTTTCTACTTGACACACTTGATAATTATTGCACTCATGTTTTCCCTAGTTTTTTATTCAAATCTTTATACACCATGACCTTCCTCTTTAATTTCCTCTCGGGTGGTTTTTTTGCTAGGAGGATTGCTAAAATCAGGTTAAATCCCTGCTGCGATGCTGTAACTATAAAGTTTCACACACGACTTTATCTTAAACTGAGGACGGAACAATTTATTCTCATTTAATTTTATTATGCAACTACCTACTACTCCTGGTTGTATATAAGTAGGTAGGTAGGTAGGTAGGTAGGTTTGTAGTGAAATTCGAGTAATGTCAGAGATACTTTGTAGTTATAGTTGGTGGGAGAGACAGTACAGTGATAACCTCGACGAATTCAAGTAGGTACCTTGGTATATCAACATGAAGCCACAGTTTCTCTTTAGATGACACTACATTAAAGTCAACGTTCATACCGGCGAAACTTTCTCTATTATCTAATGTACTCTTGCAGTCTAGTCATATTATACAGTCTCCTCTTTTGTCGATTAAATTCATCCCGAGCAGAACAACCTTCAAGTCATTATTTTAATTCCTACTCTTTGCAAATTTAAACCAAACTTCCTTCACTTGCAAGTCACAAGAAGTCATGCTCCGCTTTCACTACATACCCTGGCCTGCCCTTGTACACAGACAATGATGAATACGCCACATTATCTCCTCGCCAAATGACACGTCACCCAATTCCAAATTCACAAATATAATTTCCATGCAAAATGCAAAACAGTGTCATTCTCATTCGCTTTTCATTTTTAAATAGATGTGTATGTAGAGATATACTACCCTAGTGCATATTATGACACACACGGGATACGAAGTGAAAGTAAAAATGACAAATACCCATGTAAGCTCTGCGTAATTAGCATAATGGATGGAGCATTTGGGACTGATGCGGGAAACAAAGGAGAAAGCGAAAAAGAAAGATAGAATGCGAGGAATGGGGAGAGCACAAGTGGAGTAATGTCAAGAATGTGTGTGATTTTTGAGTGGGAGACTATGCTGGCTGGGATATAATCTCAAGTCAAGGAGTACATACGTGAAGAAGAAGAGCACTCTACCCTTCTCAATGAGATCCGCAAGGGTCGGGTTTGGTTTGGGTTTTTGGTTTGGTTTCCTATGGTGTGATGTGATGTGGCGTGATGTGGTGTTCAACTATTGAGCTGAAGACGAGAGGATTTTAAAACAGACACTTGACGAGCTTCACCATTTTCCACTTGTCTTTGGCTCTGTGCGGCTAAAGGGGAAAGCTAATGCCAAAGCTAAACGTGGAGAAGGAGTGCGGAGTCTTTCTTTTTTCTTTTTCTAAAGTACGGGAAATATGTGGAACGGATAGTGTGAGTGTATACAAATACTGTAAAAACTAAGGTATCTTAATACAAAGTTTCAAAGATCTATTCGTATTTATCAGAAAAGCATTAAAAGCTCATCCGTTATTTTTCACATTTCCAAGACGATTTTTAAATGTTTTGAAATTCCTTTTATTACACTTTTGAAACCAGTAGCATAATTATAATAATCAACATAAAACTTGATCTCGTCCAGTTTAAAATTTTAAAAAACTGCATCGTATTTTGGGTGAATTATTAATTAACTCGTTCCTTCTCCGTACCAATTCAAAACACACCGTCATTTTTGTGTGCATTTTGAAAAATTTCGCCATTTTCGTGCCAGTTGTAAAAAACTGCATCGTTTTCGTGTAAATTCAAAAAAATCTGCACCTTTTTTGTGAATATCTGTAAGAAGTGTATGTATGTGCGTATTTTTAAACATTCTGCATAGGCTTAGGCCTACGTGGCCTGCGCCTAGTTACGCTACCGTTTAAACCATTTCAAAATTTCTTCTTTTGACTATTTTGAAACATTTTATTTTTAACACTTCAAAACTCATTTTAACAATTTTTAAATACTTAAGAAGTTTTTTGTAAATAGTTTTACGAATTTTTTAGATGCACTTAAGGCATACTTGAGATGTATGCTAAGATTCGCTCACAAGTGTTTTAAATACAACTACATTTCCCGTGTTTTAGATTTCCAGCTTTTATAGTGTACACATCGATTCCTTCGATTATTACACATACATACATACACAGCAGCAGCATACACATGAGATGCAAGTTGATGTGGAGAAAGTGGTACTAGAGAAAGGTAAAGGAGAAAGCGAAAAGAGCAAAGGAGAGGTAGTTAAATATAAAAATAATTATTAGCATCTCAACTGATATGCTTGACATGCTTTCTCTTCTTGTCTTCCTTCCTCACTCATGTGCTGTGCTGTGCTGTGCTGTAGATATGGAGATAAAGATTTTCTCGGGCGTATAAAGACCGCTTCTCCGTATCTCGAGTAGATATGGGAAGTCATTGGTTCGATGTCACGTATCTCGAGAAAATTATCTGCATTCCAGGTTTATTCCAAGTAAATTTATTGATGGTGTCACCCCATCATTCAGAGACCTTTAACCGCTCCATCCTCCATCTTAATCATAATATAATCATGATAATGGCTTTATTTTGTACACATAATCACCTGCATCTAGACTCTATAGACTGTCATTTTATTGCACAAGGATACCTAGATAGGTAGTTCCAATAATCCTCGTTCCACCAGCCACACCAGCAATATTCAATGAGCCCTACTCAAAAATCTGTCCTCTCTCCTTCTTCCTCCTTTCCCTTTGCTCTATGTGGGACTTGGAAATTAAGGGATGACGCTGCAGTAACTGACTGTTCCTATAGGCACAAGCTAGGCATGTTCAATATGAAAACTGCCCTCGGAGAAAGTTGGAATTCGATTTATGCAATGCTTAGGTAACTAGTTGATACCAGTAGCGCCCGCAGGATTTTTTTGCGTAGGTCTGGATATTACTCCATCTAACGTAAAAAAAATACTGCATCATAACTAGCGTAAATTATTAAAAATTTGGCATCATTTTTTGAACATTATTAAGCAAAATGGCGTCGTTTTTGTGCAAATTGTTAAAAAAAAAAGGCGTCTTTTTTCGTAAATTTAAACGCGCGTGATTTTTGTGTAAATGTAAAAAAATTGCGTCTGTTTTGTATAAATTTTCAAAAAGTGTTTATTTCTTGGGCAAATATTAAAGGAAGAAATGTATTTTAAAAGATGCCTTGTGGATCTACGTGGCCCATGCCTTGTTACGCTACTGGTTGATACCGGCTCTGGGTCTGGTTCTGGTCGTGGTTCTGGTTCTAGTGGAACTATAGGGAACCGTGGGCTAGTCGGTGAGAGTGGGAAGGGAAAGGAAAGGAAAGGCATGCTGAGCAATAGCATCATATTTAACTCATCGCAAGTCGTAAATAGAGCTAGATTGCACATTAATTTACCAACATTATAGACTGTTTGACTTGCTTTTATCCCTGTGTGCCTGTCGCTAGTTACTTCTATCTCTCGTTCCGTATTCCACGCTTGCCTACGGAATACAAAACTGCATACGTCTCACATCCCATCCCATACCATACCATCCCATACCGCACCACACAACACTACCACCCTTCCCTATATATCCTCCACCATTGTTTCAAAAGGCACATGTTTAATGAACTAGGGGAAATTTATTTTATCCATTCACTTTCTCAACTCTAAACAGACATTCCCTGCCTTTACGCTCTCCTCTAAAGTCCTTCCCTCTCCTAGGCTACATACCTATGCATATATACATAGCACCAGAAAATCCAAGTGAATAGGTAGACATGCCGTTTCCCATCGAGCAAAGTACCACGAGCCTTCTAACATACCTACGCATTATAGGAGATTCACAATAGGAATGCAATTCCAAGATCACCGTAAAACTTTCAGTAATCCCCACTCTCTGATTACTCCCTGCCTCTATTAATGCACTCTTTCTCTTTCTCGCTCTCAAAGGAAGACATTTAGTGTGGGGAACTAACTATCCTCGTCAAAATTTGATTTGGGAAATATGTACTTTGACTTTGGAATTATGACAAGTTTTACGGTAGACTTGTATAAAGCATTAAAATAGCATGCATGATAGCTGAAGACATAAATCTATGCACTTACCACCGCATTGAGCGTCGAGTTTGGACTGAGAGACGTGAAAGTGGAAGCTACAGGTTTAATCTTCATACTTGGTTTATTATGGCTATTTCCAACAATTGCCAATTAAACTCTATGTCGAGATTTTACAATTTTATTCATGACCCAAAGTATCAAATATCCATCAATCTAATGACTCCATTCCGTCTCTCCCCAACCACGTAACAACCTAGAGGAGGAGGAGGAGAGCACGTATAGAGAGACATACATCTATTTCCTATAGGAAAGTTGGAAAGCGTTTCTTTTCTTAATTCTTAATGTGAGGTAGGCTTGGAGAAAGTACAAGTCAAAGTAAAAGATTCGATCATTCCCAGGAAATATTATGATCGCTAATAGCAAGTACCGAAGTAGAAAGTGTGATGCTGTGCAGAGAGGAGAAAGAGACAGAATATTAGAAGGTAGTCGATGTAGTAGGTAGGCCGATTGAGATGCTGAGAGGAGCACTACTACTAGTGCAACTTGCTGCGGCTATTTCCCTTTCCATTTGGCCCCTCTCTTTCTCCCTCTCCTCTCTCCTCTGACTCTTCCCTTCTCCTGGTGTAAAGGGAGAGTGGAGTAAGCGCTCGTTAGAATAGGAGAAAGAGTAAAAGTTATGAGTGAGTTCTCTTGATTTGGAGCAATTCCTTTTCTAAATTACCTACTTCCTACTTTATCACTAAAATGTTCAAGATTAATCAGCAAGCCTTTCATGCTGAGAAATTTAACGTGTCATGTCCACTGGCACTGCATTCATATCTTTCTATCGCAAATATAGTGCTATAGCTATACACACATACATATATGTACATGTACACGAGACCTTGCAAGAAATTGCAAATGCACCTAAATCATGTTAGGCTTTATATAGAAATCAAGTTAGAAACTCCGCAGCAATTGTGCCATCAGTCTTTGTGAGAGAAAGCTGTTTCAAATCATCCAAATGTATGGGATGACTACAACTAGAACGAGCTAATGTACTACAACTGCCCTGTATTATTGTCAGTACCTCTAATGTAATCCGGAGTCGAAAGTAACACAGGCAGTGTTGTTGTATCCTTCCAAGGAATAATCTCAATTACCTTGAATTGAATTCCAGTGCAATGTAATGCAATGCATATGTACACATTTATACGCAGTACTGCATAGAATTAAATGGATGGGGACGAGGGAAAGTAACAATTGAAATGTACGAGATGATAGGATTTATTAGGATTTAATATGAAACATGGGTTGAATGTGGCAGTGGCTGAGAGATACAGATTGTACAGAGAGAGAGATGGAGAAATTGCGGAAGGAAGGTAAGGTAGAAAGGCATGTGATCGTGTGAGGAAAGTAAAGGGAAAGCAGAAAGTAAAGCCGAGGGTAAAAAAGGTGTAGTGTCCATATAGAAAGGAGAATGGGAGTAGTGGAGAAAGGAGCGGAGAAAGGAGAAAAGCGGAAAACTGGGACCAGACTAGTATAGTATTTGAGAAGCTTTTTATCATTGTGCATATGATAATTTGACATGGGATAAGGAGTGCCTGAAACCATTAGTCGTCGAGATTTATGAGTCTCAACGAATACATAGAAAAGTAATAGCTTCATGATTTATTGTATTTTCTCTCCATGACGCCTTGTATTTTCCAGGAAGGCCATTTGTGAAGATGGCCCGTTCAACATTTACTGATCGACTCGCCTGAGTAATGGTCTCATATAGGTTTCCCCTTAATTTATAGGCTTTTAATTCAACTACCTATCACATATTCAGATTGTTGACGTATGGATTAAAAACTCAAGACAAACATTAGTAATTTCACATTCTCCACTTTCTCCTGGCCTCTCCCTCATCCCTATCGATCATTCTTCCTCATCGCTCCATCCTCTCTATGGGCAAAGGCCGATACTATGATTACGATTAAACGGTGATTCGTTCCCGTGTACATACCAGCATCCTATTCCCATTCAAGTCGGCTTCCATTTCCATGTTTACTAAAAATCCTCTGCTATTTGTCAACTTTATCCTTTCCCCTTGATTTCTTCCCAGGATCGTTGTGCAAACATCCTTGTTCCTTTCTATGCACGAATAGTGTCGTGATTTCCCATGGATTCAGTCAAAATAACAGATTACAATTAACATGCAAACATTGCCTACATTATGAAGCTGAAAACTATTTTTTATGACGTCGTTGGAAACACAAATTACCTTGTTTTACAACCGCCTTCCTCGCCCACATATAATTTCGCTACCCATAAATTCTACATGAAGAGGAAAATAAGAGGAATGTAGAAAATGTTGTTCTCCCAGTATGTACAACCAGCAATGAAAGTGAATGTTTCAGGGAGGAAAAAAGGGTTGTGAGTGGATTTGGATATATTTTCAAATTCTCCGTTGGAGAGACAGGATGTGATTATACTTTACATATGGAAAGAAAGGGTATAGTGAGAGAGATAGAAGAAGAAACTGATTTTAGGGATCTAGAATCCTCGTTTGGCCAACTGCTCATCTCATCCACACATTACATTACATTTGTATAACGACTACTGTACCAATATTCGTACATTTAGAAAACCCTAGAAACTAATCCGTATATGCGTGAATCCATATGTATGTATATAATTATATGCGTGTAGATAGACAGGGAACCGCGAAACTTGCACTTGGTATTCATGCATGGAGTTTTTGCTGAGAATCTGACGATGAAAACCAGAGCAGTAGTACATAGTAGTATGAGAAGCCTAGAGAAGGGAATGCTGTGCAAGTCTAAAAGTGTGTTGAAACATTGATACAAAAAGGAAGGTTTGAAATGTTTCGAGATTTTCTTCCATAGCACATTATGTGGGATGAAAATAATAAAATTGCCCCTTGCTATATTTTATCTACTGCGAAAAAAGCGATTGTGCGTCCACATTACTCTCGAGAGGGAACGTTAAAGTTTATCTTTATGTTCGTATCAAAGAATTCTTTTTTTCCGGAAAGAGGGTGGATGAGAAAGAAAAAAAGGAAAAAATGACCTTGTTCTAGTCTGTCCTGTCACATGCCCCTTATGTTCAACTCAAACTATGATTCTCCCGTAATTTGTCCTACAATCCTACATTCTCACTCGCACCATCTCACTCTCTCAATTTTCCTCTCATTTTCATTGTTTCAATAAAATTCCATCACACTTCGAATCACGTCAGAAGAAACAACATTTTATTCGCGAAAAAAAATCAACCTTGTTTTCCTTTCTTTTTCTTTCTCTTCTTTTCCTCTCATTTCATTCTAAACTGTCTTTCCACTTTCTTCCTATTCCATTCTTCGTCATTCCACAACTTTCACCAGTAGACAGGGCAGCTTAGGGAAAAGTAGCTTGTTACATTTGTTTGACAAGTGTAATGCGAGAAAAGGGGAAACCATTTCCATCTTCCTTACCTAGGCAAAGGAAACTGAAATTATGACTGATTCTTAATTTCAATGATGCTCATAATTACGGGATTAGCTCGTTCTTATTCTTAGTAGATATGGCTAAAGTTATTATCATTGGTCTTATTACAGATGTTAGGTGTTCCTTGTCAACTTTTATTCTAATTGTCTTCCATACCTACCTTCAACTTCCACTTGGAGGGCGATGCATACAAATGAGATAGGAGCATTACCTAAGCCGTGCCAGATCTGTCCCATGCTCAAAGTGCATCCAATTATATAAATGAAAACTCAATGGGAAATTATTATAGTTGTTTAGTTGTTCGTTTGTTTGTTTGTGTTTGTTGTACGGAGACAGCCACCAGATAATATGTACACGTGTATCTATACAGTTGCTATATGTATATCTATGAGTTACGGGGGTCTAGACTGCACAGTCGCCAAGTGATTAAAAGTTTTCGCTCAAATTATTTACATTCAGTTGCTTTCTCCTCTTCCTTTCCTCCTTACTTTCACTCAAGCCCAGGCCAGGCTAGGCCAAGCCAGGCCAAAAACTTAAAGTTGGATCTTAGTTTTCCCTACACTTTCTCTCTCCCGTTACAATAGATAGATTGTAAAGTGTAGTCGAACAAAGATACACGATGTTGCATGCAAAGTATGGAGGAGAACGCAAATGAAAATGAAAGCAAAAACAAAACGTATTAACTTTCCATCTCCACAACTTCAAATCCAACTCCACTTCTCCATTTAAAATGCCATTTATTTTGATATGAGTGGCTTCTTCGACTTGGCTTTCCTTGGCTTGTCTTGTCGTGTCTTGGTGTGGTTCCGTTTCGCTTGCATTGGTTGGTTTGGCTTGACTTGACTTGACTTGGATAAGTTGGAAAGTACAAAATGTAGGATTCCGCATCGGCGTCGAAATTAACTACAGATTCCAAAATGACATGACACAGCACACGAATAAATTAACAACTTAAACATGCCCATTTCAACGGACAACAATGAAAGTCATTATTAAACTCATGAATTAATATATTACACAAGCAAATACCAAATTCCACAGCCGCTCAATTGATTCAAAAGCATGCCCCGAGCATGCAAATCCCGTGAAAACTTTCTCTCTCTTTGACAAACAAACAATAAGGCGCCTGGTATGATTTCGTATGGCATGGTTAAGGTATGGTGTATAGTTTGCATCAAGGAACACATAAAAAGGACATGGCCAAGAGAGAAGAACTTTGCTGATCAATGCAATGCATTCCCATCCCAACAAAGTTAAAGTTGCGATGCAATTCTATCCTTTCATGTATGAAGGACAGTTGCAACTTTCAAGTTCTTGTCTGTTCAAATCTTTCCTCCGGGTAATGATAAACCAAAATATGAAAAATCTTTACATTCATAAGGAATCTGTATTGAAGACTTCTTTGAATAGCGATAGACAACTGAGAGAGAAAAAGTTAAACTTTAAATTGTACAGCTTCTTTTCCTATTCCTTGCCCCTCAAGCCATATGGTGAATGTAGGTGGGGAAAATACTGGTGATTTTCCACTCGTCTTTCACAATGCACAAGATTAATTCTGTGATATAAATAAACTGAAAAATATTGAGGGAATAATAGTAGAAGAAAATGGAGTAAGCGAAGGCAAGGACATTAGTATGTAATACAATCGAAGTAGAAGAAATACTGCACAGTTGGGTCATGTAAACCAGGGATCCAGCGGAAGGAATGAGACACAGAAAAACAGAATGCACAAAAGTGAATCATATAATTTGTTCAACAGTGCAAGAAGTATGAAATTATAGACTAGCCACCACTATCGCTGCCACCACTGCGTAAACATTGGGATTATTCGCATAACTCACATACTCACATCATCTTGGTTCTAAACTTAGTGACAGCTATAGGAGAGGAAGAGAGAGGAAATCGCACGAGCATATAAGCTCTATTCTAATATAGTAATAGAAGTGGAGAAAGTAGGAACAACTAGACAAGTTGTTGTTGTTGTTGCTCTAGTTGTAATTGTATGTATTTGAGTAGGAAGGATGGTGTATAATGAGGAAGACGACTTGGGGGAAAAGACCTGGGAAGAAAGGAGAAAGCTGTGCTGCGCTGTTTAGCTTCTTCTGGTTCTTGTTCTGGCTCTGGTTCTAGTTCTGGTTCTTATTCACGAACCAAATTACTCATGCATTATTCGAGAAATTTTTGTCATTCTTTCTATTTGAGTTGTTTTGTTCTCAAGTGGAAATGAAATGGGGTTGAATGTGTAGTTGGAGTACGCAGTCAAATAAGGAGAAGAAGATGGTAGCATAGCTAAAAGCATAAGCAGAAGGAAAGTGGATGGAGAAAGTGAAAGTGATAGAGAAAGTAAAGGCATATATACTGTGATCATCAGAATGGCAACGACTGCAAGCCAGATGAGATGACGAAGGTTTTACTGCCTCCTCTCTTTCTCTCCTTTCTCCTAGTCTAGTCTTCATCCAAATTCAACTAACGACCAGACACAGACAACTTACGTAAGCTAAAAACCAAAAGTAAAATGCAACACTTTCACTCTCTCTCTAGCTCTCCCTGTCTATTCCTGTCTCCGTATGTAATGTAGCGTCGTTGGAAATAAGAATGCCGAGCTTGCACTAACAACAATAACAACAGTAATAGCCAGTACTATAACTTTATCCTCTCAAGCTTTACCAATTTTCTTCTCCGTCTTCATCTTGATGGTGAAAGAGCAGAGTGAAAAGTACTCATGACTGTGTGTACTTTCACCAGTCTCGTTCCTTTACATTACATTGCATTGCATTACATTGCAATGCTTTCTCTTTGATCTTCTTCCGGAGCGCGCCTCTTGTCTATCTCTAAATGCACATATTCATTCGGAGAAAAAAACCCGAGGCATTGCCTCGTGGAATGCAACTGCAAGTTAGCTGATTCCAATGGGACTGTATCGTGCAGAAGAGTCATTCATTGCAGTCATCATTTTTAGTCTGATTTGTGAGTGTTGGCAGTTAGTTGTGTATTTGGTTGAATGAGTAGCGAGAGGGATGTGATGCATTCCTTGTCAGTACTGCTTACAAAGCTTTCCTTTCTTTCCCTTTGTCATTTGTTACTGACCGCAATCTCCTTCCGTTCGTCTGGCGGACTACTGGCACAGTCAATTGATCATGTCACGAATTGCAGTTCCAGGAAAAGTACAAACTGTGGGAAATTAAGGGTAAGACTAAAGGATAGAGGAGTAACGAGTAAATATTCAGTTCCATCAACCTTGTCTGGACTCACGGACGATGCGTGGGAAATACTTCTGGAATCCTGATCTTGATACGGAAGAGAAAATGAATTGTATGGAATTGAATTGAGTTGACAAGTAAACGGTAATGAGGTCATGACATGTCACCAAA
>JAAXYX010003577.1:0-14064 GCA_036851915.1 Ptenothrix huangshanensis | reverse complement strand
ATGTCACAAACTGACTAACTAACGTTTCGCTTGTCTTCAACGTTTACCCACAGGAATGCGTCGCTCACCTTTGAATTTCAATTCTCCAAGATATCTGTGCTTGTCGGATTCAAGCGTTCGTTTCCTTTGATATCGGAATGTATGACTTGTTCTCCTCACTGCACTATCATCGCACAATGGGGCAGACAATCTTTATGTGGCCAAAAATTAGAACATGTTTTCTCGCAAATTATGACCTTATAGCATTTGGAAGAAAATCTACAAAACGTGGTTTTCAAACTCATCTTCCATAATGTTTGTCTTTCCAAGTTACTCCTTTTTTTATAAAAGCCTTACAGCCACTATTTGCCCTATACGGGCATTAAAAAGGTTCAAAATATGATTTTTATGAATCCCAGTTAATATCCCTCCGTATAAATACAAAATAATTTCTTAAATTGATTAATGTGAAAATTTTGATTTTTGGCTGTGGAAATCTCTTTGTGCCCCATTGTGCGTATCGGTGGTATTATATATCGTAGGTAAGGTGAATATTGCTAAGCTGTGCAATGTTTCCCGTTTGTGCACCTACATCTTCCTACTTGATGAGAGAGTCGCTCCGTTGTTTCTACAGTCTATATTTATATCGAAAGTGTACGGGGCCAAGGAAAAGTTATAGATGGCTCGAAGCTAGAATACGTAATGAAAGGATATTTAAGAGCCAAGTTAGTCCTGACTGAAATCAAGACTTGTTTGAAACTTGTACTAAGTTGCTCCTGCTCCATACTTATATAGCTAAAAAAGCAGTTTCTACAAGGAGGTGAATGATGAGCCAAATAGGGCTAGGTAGTAGAATGGAGAGGAGATAAGATGATGCAGTTTGTCTACATTCGCATACTACAGGTGATGCTTGTTGTGATAATGGGCGAAGAGGAAAAGGTATTATCTTGCCTCCATTAGTTCTTGTAGACAGATTCACGCAATCAACTCAACTCGGCGGAGCAACGTACATACAGAGTGGATGTTAATGTTGATGTTGATGCCCGTATCATAAAGAAGTGAAGGCGAAAGGCGGAGGAAAAAAAACTACAATCGATTGTTGAGCCGAACTTAAGAAATGACTACGAAGCAATGTAATGTAATGTAATGTAATGCAATGCAATGCAATGGAATGATGGAATACCTGAGTGGCAGTAACTGTAGAGTGAAAAAACTAAGCCAGAAGATCAAAACTAGAATTCCGAGGTAAATGGTAATGTGAAGTTGTTATGTTGTTATGCTGTACTAGACTAGATGGTTATATAAGGTTAGAGCATACATAGATGATTATATGCTGGGAGCATTGGAAAGAGAAGGTGAGCTAAGAGAAGGGAGGGCAGACAGATATGTACATACAAGCAGAAAGGGAGAATGAGAGACTGGAAAGAGAGTAAGAATTACGGTACCTTTCTTCACCACTAATGAGAGCGGTTCATCCAATTCCAATTCATCTTGTTCCACATCCGAATCCGAATCCGATTCCTCATCCAAATCTTTCTGTGATGCAGCTGATTTGATAAATTCTATAGCTTTTTTCTCTGCAGCGGTAGGGAGACGCGTTACATGCACCTCCTTTGGATTGCAAAGATTACTACTCTCAACTGCCTCAACAGTTTCACCTGTCGCACCTAATGATATCCGTTTTGAATTCTCGAGAAGACGGAGCTGCTGCTGATGCAGCCGGTCCTTGATCAAAAATATCTTCGGCATATCGTAAAGTTTACACTTGAAATCTTTAAATTAAATTCGATACTATTGGTTTCGACAGGAGATGCTCAGCACACTCCTGGGTTCTCGATTAATGTAATACTAACAATAAATACTACAAGTTATGGTTATTATTTGCAAACCCTGGGCAATCAACTGCACACCAGGGTTTAGACGCAACGTTCCACCGTTATAGTCACTCGCAGAGTAGTTTATTTCTTGGCTTTTCTGCCACCGCAGTGCGGTAAGTCTCAGTATCTTCTTAGTCTTTCGGTGTATGTGAATAAGTGTTGAAACTACACGCACAAGTGCCAAAATACTGCGTTTGAAGCACGGAGCAATAATAAATCTATGCTAATTGAAAATAAATGTAAAAAATTCACAAAATGTAGTTATTTGTGGGGAATGAAATCACTTTTGTTTAGATTGGGTTTAGTTCACTCATGACGACCGAGTCGGTCATGTCTTCAACAGTTTCATCCATGGATTGGCGTGTTAGGGTAGAAGGGATGAAATGTCTGAGTAGTCTAGCCTAACTCCATGTGTTCTCACTGAGACTACGCAATGAGACGAGATGTTGAGTTTAAAAAAGTGCACTTGAAAATTTAGGAATTGTGGCACTGCCGTGTGTTCTGATCCACTGCCAAGGATGAACTGAACAGGTATAGATTCATGGCCAAGGCTAACAGTTATTGCAGCCCACGGAAGAAACAACAAACCCCCATATCCACTCCACGCCAACAAGACAAGACTCTTTCTGTGGTAAATTGTTCGTGGTGGTGTTCAGATTGGACTTAAGCCTCAGGGCTCGACAGGTACCATTCTTACGAGTCGCTCTTATCTAATAACGAATGCAACAGCTCCAACAGAAAACTTTACTTTCATGCTCGTCTCTCCTATGCAAAACGTTGACTACGATCCTACAACTGCTCTTCTCTACTGTTCCCTCTGCTCGCTCCGTTGGTTTTCCATGTGTCCAATAATACGGGGCTGCAGGTACTACGAACTGCTCGTACAGCATCACCACCACTGCATTCCCAGTGCGGATTCTTCAACACAGGCTACGTACATACAGCTACTCATGACAGGGTTACTTGGGGCTCCGGAGATTGTTTTTCTTCTGCCAAGTATTCCTCTCCACATACCATCACCATTATCATTACCATTAGGATTACCATTACCTCTACCTCTACCAAAACCTCTACGTCTACTCGTCTCCTAGCGCTCAAGCAGCGGTCGCAGCGCAACAAACTACTGTCCATGAGAAATGAATACCGTATCTCTGTTGGAACGTCAAAGACAAGCCTTTTTCCACCAGCCAGCAGCATGAGAAGAAACAGCACGGGAACAACCATCACTCACCACCACCACTATACCTAAAGCCAAGTCTTCAACCTAACCTATTGCAAAAAATCCTCTACACACCACCATCCAAACCATCACACAGAACCGAACTTGTTCCGTTCACAATCACAATACAACACAATCCTCAGCACTCCATTCTGCTCTCCCATTACAGTAAAATTCCCTACCATTTACCATTTCGTCTGCTTCATTTTTCTCCTTGACTGAATAGGTGAACACACGCGAATTTCAGCGTGTATGCTAATCCCTGCCAGTCTGACCAAGTGAATAATGGACAATAACTCTACCGAGCTGGACACTCGACAAATACATACCCTCTCACTCTCATCCCTTCCTTCCCTCAGCCCTGCTCCTATAGCTGTAAAACTATCAGTTTCTACAGATACCAGAGACAAACATTTAGTTTACGCTGATCTGATTCATTAGTACCGTAACGACCTACCTACCCAACTATTAGTGCCTACCTATCCACTCTCCATCCAACCCCAACTTTTACCAATCTCCTCTCTGTGACTTATGACAAATCCAAAAATCACTTTTTCAAAAGCCACAAATGCCGACGTAATAATACAGTCTAGGAGATATTACATTGCATGATCCTCGTTCTGGTGCTTGTGGAAATGGCTCTGAGCTCATACTGCCTACGCATGTATGTTACTTCCTGGCAAACATTGACTTCCCATCGCATCGCATCGCATCGCATCGCATCGCTTCGGTGACAAGGCAGAACGTAGCGTTGAAGCTAAAACTGTGAGAGAATTGAACCCTGTTAGGATATACACAGAGGGAGAATTAACTGAGAGGATTTAATGAGAGTAGGAACTGCTTTTTTTATAAGGCTTTTAAAAAGGTTCTTTATCTTGTTGAGACATTTGAAGATTTTCTCTCTCTCTCTCTCTCTCTCACTCGCTTCTGCCGTATTCCTCGCGAACGTACTGATTGAATGAAGACAACGTTTCTCATTTCGATTTTCAAGGAAGGTCAATGGCTTGGTTACATAAGAATGAGCGGACGCGTGACGATGAAATTCCGTTACGGAGAGAATTTTGTAATTGTTACACACTCTGTCTTTTTTCTTGACTATCATTTTGCAACATCTTTCTTTCGATTTCATTTCAGGGTCTGAACACCGTTAATATCTTTCCCTCTCTCTCTCTCTTGCTCTCGAAAGTAAACGTTAGCAACGTTAGGATGAGTTTTACTTTGCCAGCCCATGCAAAACATAATATTATGGTGGAAGCTAACATTAAATCACTCCCTAGAATGATAATGATGATGAGGGTGATGAGACTCAACCAGAACAAGTGTGTATAGGAGGAAGCAACGGAGTCAACTTGACTCTGGTGTTATGAGCTCGTTCTCGTTTCGCCTTGTGTACAGGCATGACAGGTATTTCTGTCTTAAGTAATTGTAGTAATTCGGTAATTGTACTCAATTTTATCAAGTACAATAACACAAATCCTACTTGCTACTTGCTTCACTACTCACCTCTCCTCTTTCTCTTTTACGTCCACGCAGATCCCAGTATACATGTGTTCACTGGGTCCACGGAAGGAAGATGAGTCGCTAATGAACTTCCTCATTCAGATATTCTTTTTCTTGAAAATCTCAAGACATTTATTTATGCACGAGTACAAGAGAAACCATTATCCATTTTTAGTAGTTGTAATTACTTAATACACACATCTATCTAAATCTAACCGGTAATGAGAAGACCTTCATCCTTGATAATATTATCCTGCAACTTTACCATTAACATTAACATTGCCATTCTAGGCATTCCCACGTACTTGTCTTCTATGCAGAGACTTTCCACAGTTAAATTCCAATTTTTCAGAGATAATGACGCATAATCCTACCGTATTCTTTTCTGCCTTCTCATAGTCTAGCGTGTGTGTCTTTTACGTAATCCTCACACACAATCCTCAAAATACACTCAATCTCATTATGTATCTCTCACTCCACTCCTATCTGATTATTAGCATGATATATACCCCCCTCCTATAAAGATAACATTTACTACTCTCTTTCATCTAAATGAATTTCTTTTTTGCAATAATAATTAACATTGAATTAAAAATATCTTTCATTATCATTTTACTTATCACTCGGAATTATGAAATAGTAGCTATAATAATTCATAATTTACAGGTGGATTCTATCTTCGTATTATTAGCTTGCTGTACGATTGAAATCAAGATATTCAAACGGGACTTTTCTATTTGTCTTATTCGTCTTGTTGTGCTCACTTATTAGACCCTTTTCGTTTTGATCCTGTACACTTTTAGCTTGGACATCTCAACATTTCCCTTTTCCTCTTCACTTGATTTTCCTTCCTTAGCCTTTTACGTCTATAAATGTTTATTTATGACAACGTTTTGTCACAATCAAAATGCTTGGTTTACAGTCAGTGATAAATTTGTGACAGCAAAAATACAGATTAGACCAACACCAACTCTAAACTCTTTTCCCAGGATTATGTAATATTTTCGAAGCAGAGTGTTTTGCAGCTTTATTTATTAGTACGGCTTTCATAGCATGGGAAAGCCAAGAAGGGAGTTACAGGCTGCTATGTATGTACTTTATGCATAATATTGTAAAGCAGAGTGACCACAGTACATATTACTAAAACTAAAAGCGGACCCAAGTCACTTTCTCATTTTCCAGGGAAACCCTTGGACCCTGCATCCCAATAAGTGTCCCAGCACTCTACTCCCTCTTGACTTTTCCTTATGAATTCAAGCAATTTATGTAATTTAAGGGAAGAGAATGTAGCTTTAACCTTGACAGTGAACTGTCAAACATGTCACTGTCTTTCCCTTTCCTTACCACACACCCTGACCTTTTTACGTAAATACAAGTGTTGACAGTCTAGCGTCAAGTTATTTGTCTTCGTCCACCCTGTGGAAATACCGATACTCTTGTGCTAAATACATACGAATTCGATTAACTTAGATATATTCTCAACTTGTATTTTATGCATGGGGAGTTGCGTTCAAATAAGAATTGTACTCACTCTGCATATAAATGAACAAGTTTGGATCGGAAATTCTGAGGAATTTTATGACTAATTAAAAATTAAAACATGTTTGGGGCAAATCCATTAATTCTTACAGAGTGAGGCATTTCCAGCACAAAATAATTGGAAATGGCCCAACTGGCTTCTAAGAATATATGAATAAGCCTCACTTTGTTGTCACCCGGAAATAAATATACAGCTTTTTGTTTCTTACATAAACTAGAATATGTAGGTACCTATGTATGTGTTTTGTTCACCTATCTGTGTACTTCCAGGTTGCAGTTTTCTATTCTTTGACAGGACCCTTGTTAAGGAAGAAGCAGCAATTAAAACTAATACTACGCAGAACAACAATTGCTAGGGTAAAATTCTTCTGTGCTTCAACTTTTATAGAGTATACCTATAAATACTCGCAACTCTTCAAGGCCAAGTCAAAGCCCTGCCGGATCCCTTAGTGTGGGGCGAATAAGAATAGACTGACAATAGATGAGAAGCATTTATTGCAGGGATTGCGTAACTCAATTTTCCCTTTTCCTGGCTATAAATGTTTATTACAAGCGCGTAAAGTCAACGACTTTGCATGTTATGTAAATGGGCTGGAAGAAACTGCTGAAAAACAATAACCCTACCCTTAAGTCCCTTAACCCTTCGCTCAGATTTAAAAGTGTATAACCTTCGTCCTTGACTTTCCCATCTCAAAACAAGACAATATTTTGAAGACCATTGACTGTTTAAAAAAGTAAGAGTGTCGTTCACACTTTTACTAAAAATTGAAGACAAACTTGATTTATAAGTTAAGAAATTAATAGGTATTTATTCAAAAATTTAAGTTGGATTGAATCATTCAAGATGTGAATGGAAAACGAGTCTCCATAAGGAAATATTGCGTTTTAAACGACACGAACAAAAAAGCACTTGAAAAATGAGAAGGATCTTCTAATGGAAGATTTTTTCCATCGCATAGGTAATTAAATGGAACTGTACTGAATAATTTGCCTATTAACCTTTAATAGGTGTATTGCATTAATTGATGACTGAAATTCGAAGAATGTGATCAAGATTGTCAATAGTGTCAATAACTGGACTATGGAAGGTTATTCTCAATAAAATTTTCCTTTGCGTGCTAATAATATACGACATCCCGGAATAGAGTCAAAGTTTGATGATCTTTGTAACAAGTATTTACTAAATCACGATCACTCTACGATTTCCATCGGCTTGTGTGTAGAATAATTTGTGTGGGTAATGGCACCACGAATTAGTAGCTTCGTAGTGCGTATTATTGTACATTATAGCATTTAACCTTTCCCAACGTTCACCTAATTACAAGAGTAGCATCTAGTATTGTAATTGCGTAAATCAAAACAAATACAGGTGCACGCCTTTGTTTACAAAAATAAACACTTATTAATTGAATTAATCTTAATTGAATTTTTCTTAATTGAATTCTCGAGTTTAACTCGGAAGTGGTATTTATTTCTAAAAGATAAAGTCAAAAACGTTCCCTATTCCCTCCTAGGCCATTTTGTTTCGAGCTCAATCTTAAATTCGAAAATAAAACGATTGCAGTTGGGAATATGCCGTGTATGATGACGTTTTATTTGTGACTTAGAATTATTGCCAACTCAGAAGTAAGCAATAGAAATTCCATTTGCCACGTAATTGCAAATTGCAAACTCATGTAAGCTCACAATTGCAAATACCGGATGGAAAAGGTTAAACCCGAGAGTTAAAATCAAAAAATGGTGACTGTAAACTGTGACGCTTGCAGTCAACATGCATTATGTAATTTTCCATTGTCTTCGGATTAGCATCAATAACTTTTACAGTTGCTCACACAACTCCTGTTTGCCCTCTCGAATTTGTTTTTGCAATAACATTAATAATTAGTGATTTTAAACTGACCAGCTTTTTATTGCACACAAATATTACTGCTGAATTTATTTCCCAAATTATGTCTTCCTATTTGCGTTGATTTCCTTGTAGATGATCATTCATAATCTTCACACAAATACAGCACTTCAACAACAAAAACGTTACGATATTCCTCGAATTGCTTAGCATGATTGTGAAGATACCAAGATCAAGGTATTTGAATTTGTTCAATGGCATGTTCCCTTTCTCATATAAACACGTCCATCATCTCCACGTCCATCCATACAAGAGATCGTAAAAATGTATAAACCAGTTCTTACGTTAGATAAAATATTAATACGACAACAAAGTCTCAAAGCTCAAGGATCCATCCCAGACAAGAGAGTTAAATCAAAATCAAAATCAAGCTCAAGCTTCTTCATCCAACACAGTCTTTGTTTATGATTCAATAATTCATTACATTACATAATTCTCGCATATTTTTGAGATTGAAACACAAATCCAGACCGGCTACCTACAGTTAAATTGAAGGCTTGAAAAGTTATTGTGATATTTATATCATCATAGATAATCAAGAGCACACACTCGTACACGTTTCATGTGAAGGATCACTAACTTGTACTTGTACATTACTTTTACTCATCTCAGCTCAGTCAAGTTTCTTACAATGCTACAGTAACTACACGGAAAGGCTAAGCATGGGACAACCTCAAGTCCATTATTATTTCAAAGTAACACTAGAGTTTAAGGTTTAAGTGCACACAGTGCGGAAGAGAGTTCATGTGAACGAAAAATAAGAGCTGACTGACTCTAAGTACTTTAAATCTTGACTTGGCTAAGGGAATCTAATGCTAATACTAAGTTAAAGTTAAAGCTCCACACTAATACAAGATTACAGGAAAGATGACGAGATTAGAAATAAGTAATCTAACCAAGAATTACATGGGATCGAGATAGACCACCAAAAACCATAGAGACATTTATGTGCCTTGGTACTTTATCTGTTCCCTTCCCCTTCCTGTAGGAATCCACATCATAAGTACACTCTCACAAATGCTGATGAACAAGAGATGTACAATCTATGATTAAGATTTGGCTTGATTGAACGCGTTACAGATGAGTTGAATGTTGATCATCCCAAAATGTGTTTAAAAAATTGTTCCAACCGTCATTATGAAAACATGTGAAATCTTAATCACGGATTGCAAATCTCTTATTCATCAAAGATGGATTGAATATTTCAATTCTTTCCAGTTTGAAGAGTGTACCTAACTACATCGAGTAGATCTCATTTGCCAGTGAAGCATGGGATGGCGTGGCATTTGCATGATCAAATCTCGAATCAGAATCAGAATCTAAATGGAAAACCAATAATAAATAGAAGCAAATGTGGTTCGTGTCGACTGCCGTCTAGAAAAACAGAGGAAATGAGAGAAAAATTTCTTGGAAAACGTTATCCTGCTTTGAACTCAAGAACGATCTTCGTCTCAACTCAACTCCATGAAGTGACTCAAATCAACGTCTTCGGCATCCCGACACAAATTACCACAGTCAATGCTCAACGCTGGGAAGTTGGGAATGTGAATGTTCATGTGTGTATTGAGAATCAGAATAAGGAGATTTTATTTACATTTTAAAAAAACCTTTCTGGTTGAAGTTGAATGGCACACAGAGGTACTAATACTACCACATATTCAGGAGCTAAGAAAACAACACATGTATTTATGCGTGTGTACATATCTTGGGACTAACTATGCTCCCTCCCTTGAACAGACGGTGGTGAGTGAGGAATAATATGCACCTATCGACTATCCATATCCATAATACTCTGCCTGCGAGATCAACAATTCTGCTACATCCACATCGTTGGCAGTCTGCAGCTGCTTCATCAATAATAATTGATCATAGGGTGAAGGAGGAAGCAAGACGCTTAGAGAACGAGTACATTTTTGAATACAAAAGGAGAAGACATAAGCCCAAGACCAAGACTAGTCTATACTTTGAATAGATTCAGTGAGGTGAATGAAAAATAACGTTCGGTTTAAGCTCCTCGACAGACAACCGCGTACAACCGAATAGATCTACATAAAACAATGCAATCGTTATGCCATGCCTATGCCTACGGAAGGAAAGCAAATAGTAGATTTTGTATACCTTCTATTCTACGTACTTGTAGCAGTGGGTAGATGATACAACCTTTTTTATACGACGTTGAAATTTTTCAAAGCCAGACAGATTAGAATAATAAAATGTAAAAAAGTGTAGTTAGGCCACAGTACGAACCCTGTGAATTGTCAGGTGGACAAAAAGTACATCGAAAGCTACTCATCCTCACAAACTGTCGAACTTGAGTAGACCACGTCGGGTGTTCACTTTACGTCTAATTTTAAGACCAACTCCACTCTGCACTTACACTCCAAACATACCTTTGTACATAAAATATACCTGCGCTGGACTGGGTGAATTTGTGCATGGCAAACAGTATTACTTGACCACTTAACGAAACAAGAAGCCCTTAAAGCATACTTGAATTCGTATCAAGTTTCTCAATAAATCGCTTCACAATGAACTCGCATTCAAACTCAGTCATGGCTCTCTTCCATCCAATATTTCAGGTGCAAAATACCTAATACGTAGGTAGTGAATGCGTATGTTTTTTTTACTGCCTACAGATATCCACATAATTTATCGCAATGTTAGTAGCTCATACTTTAATTCTAGTCATCTGAATGACCCCGAGTAAAGTAAGTAAGGCTAAATGAAATGAAGCCGAACGAAAAATCCTGGAGCTGAACAAATTTTACTCTCATGCACGTGACTCCTTATTGTTTACTGGAATGCTGGTAGAATTAACTGGAATGTAAAAGCATCATCTAGTACAGTTAAATCCCGATCCCCCTGGATTTTAATAAGCGTCTACCTGTCACTGCTCAAGCGGGAGGAGAACAATAGCAAGAAAGTATTCATGAAGTTGGAATTACCAGTGTCAGTAGTCTATAGCAGTTAACACAGCTATAGTCTAATAAAATAACAATAAGTGTATTAACAGGGAGGAAATAATGCACAGATTTGAGCACATCTTTGTGCGTAGTATGTACGTGGATACGAAACAGGTCGACACGAGCTCTCAATACTCGAATCGATTGAAATCTGGCTTTAATTCCATGCATTGAATTTAGTGTTATACCTTCCAGGCAAATGGTTTTCTTTCCAGTGGAAACTGTACTGTGACTGTGATAGGTAGGATAAGTACCTGTAAGCTGCATTAATTCATTTTAATGAAAGTGGTGTATCAGCCATGTAGTCATAATTGCTTTATTATGCAAGCAGTTAAAATGCAATCCGCATTCCTGATTTGTGGTGCTGGATCTAGATCTGGATCTGGATCTGATTTGGATAACGGCAAAGCCATGCAACGCAATGCACTAGGAGAATAGGACCACTCCACAAACTGGAATATCGACCCTGTAATTTTTTCGGAATCAGATCTGACTTGGTTGGTTTGGTTGTGGTATGCACTCGCCTAAGCTGTCATGTGTGACTTGAAGAGCAGTGCATTCGCTTCGTACCTGACATAGATATAATACAGCTGTGCACTGCGTAGTAATCAAAATACCTGTTACTTATCTAACATGCTACATGATTCACTTATTAAAATGTCTACACATAATCTACCGGAACGGAATAATGTGTAAAGAGCAAAGAGTATTCAGACAGTTAACGAGAGAGAGAGAGAGTACATCCTGCAAATCTCTCGTTGAAATGCTGTAACTCTGTCACGGAAAGTAATGGGCTGGCATAGACTAGTGATATTAAGTAAGTCCATTGTCATATTTTTTGGTAGTACGACGCAAACAAACCAGCTTACTATCAGTATTATATTACGTAGGCTTTAGGTAGGTACCCACCTGTCTGCTTTTACTCGCTTAGTCCCTACCTGAACACCACAGAGTAATAATGTGATGACCGATTTCGTTTGTACTTGATTTTGAGGAGATCACTTAAAAGGGAAATGAAGCACCCAGATTATGTGGTTCGTAGTTGTTGTGTTGTGAATAACCTGTAAGTCTGCAGTACGGCGTGTCAATGTATGCGTCGTGGTGGTGATGGCAATGGCAATGGCAATGGCAATGGTAATGGCGTTTGATTCGGGGTAGTCTTTGAGCTGTTGAATGCCAAGGCAGGTACTTGTGCAAGTACAAAACCAAGAGCTCATGGATATTCTACTGAGGATTTGGTTGGGAATGGGAAGATGAGATCGCATCGTATCGCATCGCATCATAAGTGAGAAAAGCCACATGTTTTTTAATGGAGATGGTTGATTCTAATAAAGCAGGTAGATACGTGTAGTCAAAGCCATCTTCCCTCTCGTAACCACAAGGCGTAGCACCGGGCAATGACCCTTCCACTCTTCTTCGTTCCAACAAACTTCCTGGTTGGGTCCTAAAGTGGCACCAATGCGGAAGCAAGAACCGTTATTCATTCGCAACAACGTCACAAGAGATCGAGTGTGCACACTCTAGTCTATTGTCATGCCAACCAACCAACTAACTAACCAGTCAACGAAACACTAACCAACCGACCAAACACTGCTTCCATTTCATCCACTCCATCCCCTCGTATATGCCTACGTGGAGTAGCTCAGTGCAAGTAGAATTCACCTCTTCAGTCCTTTCCTCCATATGTACCTCCATCCTCCTGTCCGTATCGTGCTCATCATTGCGAATAAATTCTCATCTGCTTGTTTCCTTCAGTAATTTCCATTTCGAATTACCATCTACGTCTATCCACTCGGTCTCTACGGACTCCGTCCACATCCTCTCATCATCTCACTCTGACTCACACGTTACCTAACCATTGTAAACCTCAGCTGAGCATTCTTCAGTCTCAGAGTCACAGTCACAGTCACAGTCCGTATGAATCATTATTTGCTTCGGCAACAATAGAATTACGATAGTGACAGTCACAACTGACTCCATTCCAAATCAATGCAGCTCTTCCTCGGTATTTCAGCATTCAAATCAGACAAATTTTTCCCCGTATTCTTCCTCCTCCAACAACCACCACGGATATTTCCACAACAATGAAAAAATGCTAGTACGTACTTACAACATCAAATCATTACGTAGCATCGTCAGATTTGGAGTAACAAAAGTTTCATTTCCGTCCGTTGTCGTCCTTGATTTCAATAGTTTTTCTTTTATATTTCTGACTCTGATGGAAAATAGGCAATTCTATATACTCTCACTATACATATGTATGCCTTCATACAGGTATGCACGCTGCATTTATCAGGTGAAGCATCCCATCATTTTTTTAGCCCTCTTGTTCTTTTACTTCTATGCCCCTTTGTAGAGTTACAACTGAAATCACTCCAACAACGACTTCTGCTTTCAATCAGATACCGAGAGACAAGTTTTGCTCAATTCAAAATTTAAATTTAACACTGAACATCATGGGATAGGTAATCAATTGTCAGTTGTATGGACATGGAGTGTATAACTATTGCTAACAGAATACAATACAAATTTAACCGTAACCCTACTTGTATACCAGTTTGATTTAACACAATACAAAATTATGTATGAGCTTGCTACCTTCAAACTCCTGGAAATACACAGACGAGTCCATACACCAATATTGGATACCTCTGTAGGTACTTAACATTGGATTCATTAATTGCATTTTATAAAGCCTTAGGTATTTGAAAACTTACGATTAGTACATAACGCATAACAATGTAAACACTTCTCCAGTTTTTTTAATTGCTATACTTGTAGAAACAGTAAATCATTGCAAGATCTTATGAAAGATGGATAAGAATTTCAACGTGTTCTGCGTACAAGATGAACGTTTTGGTCAAGGTTGAAGCACCGTGTGAAAATCAACGGTTGTTCTAGCTCTAGCCTACAGACAAAATCTTGCCAGCAATCAAACCAAGCCATTGTTTTTTGCACGATGACGCAGTATTGAGTCATTTCAATTCGATTTCGATATAATTGACCGGATGACGCAAATTAGTCCTCTTCTCTTCAAGTTCGACTAATGCTAAACAAAACAAAGTTATGATAAAAATTCAA
>JAAXYX010003576.1:0-14065 GCA_036851915.1 Ptenothrix huangshanensis | reverse complement strand
GCATGACTTTGATTCATTCATTCATATTCTAATAGTAATCTTCCTAACCAACGTATGCACCTACTTAGTATTACCCAAGTTCCCCAAGTCCATAACATACCTATTATGTTACTGTCACACTACAAAAAATTGTCTTAATTAAATTCAACTACAAAACTATTAAAAAATATAAGATAATATTTTAACGTTTGACGAGGCACAAAGAAATGAGTATGGGAGCGTCGAAGCGCTTTACTGTTTTTACTAGAGGTCATAATTACACCTTCCTCTTCCAACTTCTGCATGTTGTTCTGTATTGAAATCACATTCGTGGTTTGCGTATTGGTTACTGAAATCCTTGAAGTATATTATGCTTATTTGTTTAATATAATATATATAAATTATATATGTTCTGCAGTTGGAACACTCTATAACTTCCACTAATTACACAAGGGCTCGCATTCGCAATTCTCATTGTTCTATTCCTAATGCCCTGCATGTCCCAGCCGTGCCATTATAATGATATGATTACAGATTATGCAGTACTTTCGTTCCGGCGAAACTTGCTCTGAAATGCAAATTACATTAGTCATTACGTAGTTTTGACATTTTAAAAATGTGCATCCATAGATACACACTACACAACAGAAACTCACAATAACTTGTGAAGTAATTTGCATTTTCTCGTACGGTGATTTAACTCTAAAGTAATTTTTAATTCTTACACACTGCACACTGGCCAGGACATATGTAATGTTGGCGTTGTCACCACGCGTCGTAATCTTTGTCTAACACTTGTTACCCTTTTGAACATGACCATGAAGACTAACTGAGCTGACGGACTAAAGTACGAGGAAATATTATGGCCTGAAGATAATCATTTATGCAACCTCATAATCGTAATGTACATAATGAGCTCCTCACGTGTCATCAGTTTCAATAATTTACTAATAAAAATTATCCGTATCATTATCGTAAAGTAACATCAATAATCCAGTGACAAGAAAAGTGAAATAAAATATAAAAATGTAGGCTGCGAATTTATTCCAAGAGTCTCTCATCAAGTCAGTGTCTATCTCTTCTTCTGTGCACTTGTCGCCGTCGCCATTATCGCTATGCAATGGATAATTATGCCTTCCTGCCTACACCTTATAACTATCTACTACCAGTTACCAGCACGTTTTAGTTTTACAAGGACACACAAAAATAGTAGGAATCTCATACTCTATACAGACACGAGCAAAATACAATTTTAGTGATAACTATTATTATGACAATTGATTGAACTTAATCTTTTATACATTACTGTAATGCGCGAAAATATTCCCAGTCAGAGATAATGATGGTCTCCACTCGAAACTAAAACTAAACTAAAACCAAACCTGAGTCTGGCCCCACCTGCAAATTCTTGTATTTTTTAGTTCAACTTTCAATTTCAAATATGCAAACGACGATTGTGGATGTAGTCAGTTTTCACAACTTGTGCACAAAAATAGAGGAGCAATATATTTGCCCACCATAAAGCGAAGCAATTCATAACGTCAGATGAAGAGATAATCATATCACTATCATTGTTAACGATTAAACAATAGATTTTACTATACTACTGTGAGTCTGTGAGCAAATTACATAACAACATTCCGGGTTCAGATCCAGGTATACAGAAATACAAGTATGTGAAGGAACTTAAATCAAAGCCTAAAAACTAGATGGTTTAAATTACGCGAATAGGATGACGCATGGCAGCATGGACATGTGAATAGGAGAATACGACAATGATTTATATTTTTATTTTCTAGACTAATACCTGCAGACATCTTTGTTTGTATATAAATGTCTGTATATTACTGGAAAACAGAACTAGTGAATGATCTGTTTATCATAGATTAGGATTCCCTTTCATGCTAGTTTATGATGACTATTTGATTTGCAACTACAATCATGTACAAGCTAAGGTTACTTTACTTAATAGTTACATTACAGTTACGCATTCCTGATTTCAGCAGATAGAGATTACGGAAGAAATCCTTAATCAAAACGAAAATGAATCTAAAAAAATCACCAGGACACCTATTTATCCGTTTTCCGCGTTGGAACAGAATCTTTGCTATTTACAATTGCGATTACGATAATAAATAATTATATGCAAATAATAAATCAGGCTCAACTGCCGCGACCTAAATGCAACACTACTCAGACAGCTATTACTCAGTATTATTAGTTAGTGGGTATTTATGAGCCCAAGGATCTAAAACGAAAAAAATTATAAGGACGTCTACAATCTGTGACCGACAAACATTTTCACAGAACTTTATTTCCACGTTTCAAACACGCATCACTCGTAATGTTGTATGTATGTAGGTTATAAAAATGAATGCTGTATACTTTTCGACAAGGTATATAAATAAATGAAATTACACAATTATTAGGGCAGAAGTATGGACGGGTGGAAGGAACGGGTGGTAGAAACATAGGTACCTACATGGTTTAAGTGTAGAGTGTGTGCAGTGTAAACTTTACGTCAACGAAATACCTTCATATAGGCACGTCTCTGTGATTCATGGTAGAAATAAATTCTAGTTTGTTTAAGTTAATGTTAATATTGAGTTTAGCTAATTTGATTAATTACCACCTACTGATTGCTACAATTAATTGTATTAAGTTTACATTCCTGTTTTAATTTAAGAGGGCGGAAATAATAACATTAAATTAACTTTTCTCTAAAAAATACATCCTTATTTTGTTTGGACTTTTCTGTCCTCCGATTAATTTTTGTATACTGATTAATACATAATAGGGAGGTACAGAAAAAACTGATCTGTCTGTTTTTAGCAACACTGGTATGACGCAGAATGAATTGTAAATGCAATTCTGTGCAATTCAGGAATGATATTTAACGTTTTTTTCATTTTAGTTTCCGCATGAAGCAGACCCGGACCATAATCAGGTACGGACACTTGCAGTAGTACTTGCTTGCAGACCAAAAAGAGTTATTCAATTAATAAAAAGACCATTTCCTAATTTGTTCTAGTGTAATGGTATTACAACAACGTGCTATTCATCAGTCAGCCATATATAGTGATCGTGGTCATCACCAATTCCCCGAGTTCTTGCAATTACTACACTGGGTTTTTATATTTCTTTGACATACATTATTGTTTAATGCTCAAGCTAAAGGGAGGTAGAAATGCCGTTGGCAGATTAAAGATAACATATCTTAGCACATTTATTTAAGAACAGCTTTATGGTTTAGTCACCCCTCCACTCCATGTCTGGACTGAAAAATGAACAACAGCAAAGAGCGGGTTAGCAAATACCCCAGAATTAATTTTGTCACTTCACTAAATGCAACTGAATTAAGGAAGTTGTTCATTAATTTATTTTGTTATTTTTTAAAATTAATTTAAACCGATTCGCTCAATCCATTATTAACACTGTACTATAATAGCATCAGAGACTTACGACGACTTTATATGTATATCTCGCATCTCGTATGATGATAGCCACGCCAATTCCATTATTCCACTGTCCCAGGGGAATAGTACACATTTAAAATTCGAGGTGAGTAGGGAAGTAATGAATTAGTAACTACTTAATTATATTAATATAAAGAAGGATGAATCATATTTGCTATTGTAGCAGATACATACCGTTGACTTTGACACATCGTACTCAATTCTTTTAACGAAGTAATAGCACATAATACTATTAATTAATTGTAGTAGTTGCTTGACCCTGTTTTGTCTTTCACATGCTGAGATAAAAAACGGCATTATGATCTAAATGCTGGAAAATTGTCATATCAATAAAACACTTTTATTATTGCATACTTAAAATGCTTTGAATACTTACTATTCTACTTGAACTACTCGTGTGCTGTAAAAAAAAGTTAGTACAATAATCCGGCGTCGTCATCTCTTTGGGGTTGGAATGTAAAACTATATCTAGTATGTTTTTATCCACCTTCAGTCATGTCATTCCTATAATGCTTTAACTACATGTGTATATGAAAAATAGTAAATCTACTTTGCATTAATAATTTAAAAATAGTAGTATGAAGTGGATAGCCAAAATTTCGAAGATACAATGATTGGTTCTGTGTAGGAATCAAAAGTGAACATAGTTGTCAATACTTAAACATGTACCTACATAGTTATATCATAGGTATGTATATTCAGTAGGTATTCGGAGAGGATTCCTTTTATGTTCTTTTTAGTGAAATCAAGATTTGTTTTTTATATATACGTCTGTTCTGTTTTCATTCCTCTTTACATTGACTTGGAACTCTTGGGAGCACCAAGAGTAAGAATGCGACAATGTATTGATTTACAACAACAAATTTATTCAATATACAGTGTTTTATTTTCAGGGGAGTTAACATGGAAAGAATGAACTTTTGACCCTTTAAGATTACGAGCTTATGATTTCCTTGTTGTAACTACAATGAGTAATTATTTAGAGAGACTGCGATTAGGTAATATGTTTATTTACTTAATTACGCAGAAAGGGAAATACCTATATCTAACGTAACTAACCTAATCCTACTAAACTAGTGAAGGCCTTGAATCATCCAAGGACTTTGAATGAAAGATGAAAATTAGTCACTAAATATACTTACCCAATATGGTTCATCATAATCATAAAATGAATATTTAACTAGGCAGTAATTTATTTGTTTGACTGGTCCATCGATAAAATGTATTTGGAAGAAGATGACTTCAGTCTCAGAGGTTTCTCGGATTAACGTCAACGTGGAGAAACTTGAGAGCGTAGAATCGTCTCACTTGGTACGTTTTGTCTCTTGATATTAGTAATGACGCCGATATCTTATCCCAATTTAGAATGAGGTCCTCTACAACCTTAACCTATGCATGGTAATATGGTAAATCTGTGTACGTAAATTCATGTACTGATATGTATCTGCAGTGGTCTGCGTTAACTCGGTCGTAAATTATAGAGTAAATAGCGAGTTTAATTGGTGGTACTGCACAATACCGTAGCAATTATAATTACAAAAGCCACAAGACAATCATAGTCATAAATGAAAACACGTTCTGTTTTGGGGTTAGTCACGTACATCTGGTAGTATATTACGTGTTGGTATCGAAGTACATTTTCTACTTCAGTTGTGTTGTTACTAGTTTACTAGTCAATGTTGGTGTTGTAGCCATAAACAATATTACCGACCTAACTAATAGGATTATGCATACATATAGGCATACTGCACTCTGTACTGATGCGCAATGATTAAGAAACAAATAAAAAAAGTTATATTAAAGACAAAATTAAATGAATTGCAATAGCTGAGGTTCATTATTGTACTGTACAATAATTATTGTACTTTCGAAAGTATAATTTTCTACCTACAATTTGTTTCTAATAAAAACGTATCAATTTCAAGTCCAATATTATTTTATAAGTTTAGCTGAATTACCTACGTCCAGTTACAATATTCGGAAAGTCTCTGTTAGTAAATTTCATTTAGGTAAGTACGTAGGTGTATTTTTCTACATATATAGTTATAATCTCAAATCTCCTGTCGAATTGTTATCGCAGTCGCCTTGTTTTTTAAAGCTGGAGCTAACGCTAGCAATGGAATGAGCCCAGAATACAAGTTTGTTTTTATTTCGGGTATACAGTAACAGTGTACCTGAAATTATTGTAACTCCATCATTCCGATCTCCGCTTCAGAATCAATAAGATTGCCTTGATCTACAGAATGATATTTGTATTTATGACATGACTACTGTAGTAATATTCATCTTCGTCTGTTTTAACACGATCCGTATTTCCGTATACTGTATACCAACTTATTTCATGTGTAGGTATACACAATACATATACACACCCGTGCTACTTTTACATATAGAACCTTCTAGTATGGAAAAGCAAGAGGAAATCTTATATTATTGTCTAGTAAATAAGGTAAAGAGCAAACAAAGCTGGAGGACTAGAAAAAGGACAAATCAAAACAAATGAAGTTACAGGGAGACTGTCCTGACTATGGCTACATAATAGTGATCGAAATGTTCGGGTTCGGATCCCTCTATCATGCCGGTTCCTAATCTGGCCTGGTTTGAGAGACGTAGACTCACCGGAGGACGTTTGGACCAGTGAACAGACCACAAAATCTGGTCCGATCATACATATGATATTTTTAGGAATTCAAAGTAAAACAGAGCAAATTGGGTGGGGCAGAGTGAACTGAATGCGATTTAGAAAGAAATATAATTGAACGATAATCTAAATTGAACTTTGAATTATTAAATAGCACTTACGTGTGTGTACAATACCAATTTTTATGCTAGCATTTATCAGAAGTTAATTCTGCTAAAAATGTGATCCGAACGGCTTGGTCAGGTTCGAATTGTGGGAGCTATGTAGACCGTTCAAGCAATTTTGGACCAGACCATTTCGAACACTGTACGCAGGTACATTCACATATTATGTAGGCACACTGCAAAAACTAAACAATCTTAAAAGATAAAAAAATACGTCAAAATCCCCGAAAACCTACTCGTTTTTAGTATCATTACGGGCCCATCTTGTACGAAGTTTGAGTGCATCTTAAATTTATTAAAATACATCTTTGACTGAAAGATGTGCTCGAGATGCACTTTTAATTTCGTTTTAGATGCGCAAATGTATTTTTATTGAATTTAAGATGCGCTTCAGATGCACCAAAACTGCGTTCAGGATGGGTCCGTAATGATACTAAAAACGAGTAGGTTTTTGGCCTCCGAAATGAGCCACTTTTTACGGTGCACCTATGTATGAAGGGGAATCAGTGGATCAGGAATGATCTGTACTGTGAAAAACAATGTTTGTCAAAGTCTGCGTGAGTCAGGGACAACAGGAAAAAAGGTGTCCGGACAGATTGGCAAAAACCATTTTGGCAAAACGTTATGCCAAAATGTATGGAGGCTTTGCGGACATTTTAGCAAAACAGAAACGGTCATTATGGCAACACAAAGACGTTAATTTTGTGAGCCCAATATTAACTGGTAGAATATAAAAAATGCCGTAAAAGATATTCACCGTTAAATTTGTATGGCATCCTAATATTACTGACCCTGAAAATTTGAGTAGGTACTTTATCATTTCGATATTCAGAGTTGTTAGTTCTGTACAATGGCAAGTTACTTGGATCAACGAAATATTTGTAAAGCATCGCTCGTTGTAGCACCAGGAAGAAAACATTGGAATAAAAATACGACACAGCATCTTCCCCACTTTCCTACCATCACCAAACATTGACAGGTATTAACACATTTTAGACGTTTATTATTTATGATCCTTTATGGAAGGAAATTGACTTCGCACCCCAAACTGCGTATAAACTACAAGTTGCAATAGTTACAGGTACTTTGCACAAGGTCCACGGACGAAGTATGTGTTTTTTAATAGATCTTTGAAAATGCGATGGCATCGGAAGATTCTGACATTCAAGCACTACTTCCAGCTGAACCGTATTTCAAACGAATTCGTCGTCATCGCTATGTGCAAGTGTCCGATTACATATCGTCGGTTGAGAGTCAAAATGAGGCAAGTCCAAAAATTGCTAGAAGCCAAATGAGGCATGTATGAGGTAAGTTTAAACATGCTTCACTGGACTCATTTAACATTTCAGGTATTCATGGAAGTTACTCATTTTGTCTCTTAACCGACGATATAAGTTAGATATAATTATCAATTGGTCCTTATTAGTTTATTAGGTTATTCGTATTTCAAAGGTCATAACTTTATTTTGTACGTGGCACTACCATCATGACTTGTTTTCAACCACCTTAAGCTAATTCATGTTTGAATGAGTTTTACTGTGTTTTACCATTTTGCCATTATATCCGCACCGAAAATTCGGAAATAAATACTTCTGCCAAACTTTCCGTTTTCTTTTGCCAAAATGTCCTATTTTTTGCCAATCTGTCCGCAAATCGGAAAAAAGATATAGGTAAACAGCTGGAAAGACGGTTGGATCAGATGCTTGAACGACTGGACAAACAGTGGATCAAATTCTGAAAACTCTTAAAATATTTACTTTGACAAAATGTTCAAACAAAATTTAGTTTGTTTTCTCCTAACTCCCAATTCTCATTGAACCTTGGCTCTGGTTATTGCATAGCAATAATGCATTAAAATTTCGAGTTCAAACTACCTGCTTAAAAATTGTATGTAACATATAAAAGTTGTATGTACATACATAAAAAGAACGAAATATAAGTAAACAGGTACCGTAAAAACTCTAATTATAGCCTGCGCGTCTAAAGATAGCCTGCCTCTAAAGGTAACCGGAGAAATCATGCAATTGAGTATAAAGATAGCCAGCCTCTAAAGGTAGCCGGTCTCTAAAGCTAGCCGGTGTCAAATATTTTGACAGTATGAATAGTATGATCGATGATCGGCACCTGCTCACAGTAGGTACCATGTTACTTGAAACATGAATGATCCCTGTGTTAAAGTTTAGAAGCATCACGAGAATAAATAAAAAATGAAGAATGTGAGTCCAGTGACAATACATGGAATAAATCCCGTATCCGCAGCTTGTCACCATTATTAGTTTTTTTTTGAGAAGCCGAAGTTGAGAAGTTGTATTGTTTCTTAAGGGTGTAACTTATTACTAGGAATAAGAAATAAAATTGTCCTTTGTTATTACTTACGTATTAAATAATTATTATTAAATATGTATATGTATTTATTGATGAATAAGAAATGATAACATGAAAACATGATAGTACATTTTATATTTAAAGTATAGGAATAAAGCATCCTTTTTACTGATATGTAATTAGCATAATTGAAAATTGAAATTTGAACTGTAATATGTACGATTTGTCGAAGTATATTTGTTTTTCTTTCGTGAGCTCAGCAACTAGTTCTTCTTATTAGAACATTGACTTTAGCATCAAAGATTCGAATAAATCAAAAATATTTATATGCATATTTTTTAAATTAGCTTCAGATAGCCGGCCTCAAAAGATGACCGCGGAGACGAGGCAATATTTACAATGGTAGCCCGGGCTATAACTGGAGGTTTTACTGTACATATAAGTATGTACCTATGTACATACATGACTTCAATGACTTGATTTATTTATTTATAGTATGCTTGAGTACTATCCTTTGAAACTTTTATTCACCCAATTTTCCAGCAACGTAACGCCAGAATACACATTATGTTTAGTCGAGTCATATCTTTTTTCCTTTGCCGTTTTGCTGTAGCTCATATCTCGTACATATTTGATTAGACTTTCTTTTCAGGAGATCTCGAGCAAATCCAATACCATCAGCAAGACCAACCCAACGTGACATTTTAGGAAAGCAAAAGCTTTGTGACTTCAGCTTCACCTCCCACTGCAGATTTCGGTTGTGCGATAATCAACAACACGGTTCATTTCATCGGTAAATCTAGAGGTGTAACGAGTATACTCGTTGTGTGCGAGTATTCGCCGGTTTTGCGTGTTTTTACGAGTACTCGTTACTCGCATTTAGTACTCGCCATTCAGCGCTATTTAATAGCGCTATATAATTTGCGATTTTTTTTTAAGATTTATGATTTATCTGTATATTAAGTCAAGCCAAAAATCGCAGTGACTAAGATTTACACTACAAATTCAATTCGGTATTGGCATTAGTCCAGTAAAACTTGAAATAAAATTCTGAGCGGCGTGAAGTGGTGCCATGTAAATATAGTTAATACTAACAAAAATTAATAATTCGTATAATATGGAATACAAAATATTAGCGGAAAACCCGATGCTGTGTGCTTTTTGTAGTTCTTTAGTGGAATAGTGGAATAGTGCTTTTTTAATTGGTTTTTGCCGCAAAAATGATAATTGTCAAGGTAATATTGGAATTTAAATTTCAAAATAAACAGAAATGCAAGAAAATAACAGAAAATCTGCTTAAAAAATACAAAATAAAAATGCATTAAAAAAGCACTATTCCACTATTCCACAAAAGAACTACAAAAAGCACCCAGCATCGGGTTTACCGCTATTTTGATGCACTGAAAAATTTAAAAAAAAATGCGTAATAGTTAGTTTTTGTTTTAAATGATACGACACATTTTCCTTAATTCGGTGGAAGTACTCGCGAGTAACGAGTAATGAAAATGCGAGTACTCGTTACTCGTTTTTGCTGCGAGTACCGTGCTCGTTACACCTCTAAAATACTGAAGACCAGGACATCATTACTTGTTGTAGGTGTAATACCCGTTGCCAGTATTAGGCTATGTAATGCGAAATATCGATAGAAAACTGTTAGACAAACTTGTCACAGTCACTCGAATTACACAGATGCCTACTTCAAATTATCAGTACAATTTTATGGTGCCGTTAAAACGAAAGAGGGTACGCTGCCACAAATGTCGACTAAAGTATGAATCATAAATAAAATCACCCACCTACACCATACACCACCTGCCCAAAAGTCTTTGTGATTGAAGGTTTCAATCGCGTTTATACGCTAAAGTCTTATCATATGCATGCCGATGGATTTGAAAATTGCTCCTTCTGCACCAAATTTTATGCGCTTTTCGATTTTGAATAGGTAGCTGAACTACCTGTTGGCATTTTGAATTCGAAAATCGAAACCGAAAAAATGATCCGGAATTTTGGCTCCAAAAGTCTTTGTGATTTTTTGGTTGAGCTGGACTTCCCATTTTTAAATTACACAATCAACAATTTAGAAGTGGTCCAACGCCGGCCGACTAGCGTCGGCGAACTGTTGGAAATGGCCACCAGAAAACCACATTATCCACAGTTGGCGTTTCCTAAGAAATATGCGCTGGGCCAGCAGTGAGCCGATTGTATGCCGTTGATCGATTCGATAGTTTATGCACTACTGGTTTTCTTGCCAAAAATGCAGTTATGAACTGAAATTTGAAATTGAAGAATATCCTAATTTAATCTACCATTCTAATAATAATAAGACGCGTAATATATTAAATTAACTATCATTTAAGCAGTTTTATATTAACACAAAAATATTAACTTGGAAGGGGGAATGTAAATTTCTCATAATATTTGATGCTTTATTGATTTCAATACAGCTGGGAATGCTTGCTATAGGTTATGCCTATAATTTTGCCATCTCAATTTCTGTGAAACAAAACATGCATTTGTAACTAGTGTAAGGTCTAAAATTTATTTAGAGTCCCCTTGGACCCAAGGCCAGGGTGCGAAGGTATGCCTGCACCCCCGAGATTTACCCCACTGGAAATCACAAATATTGCTTTTCGCTATGCGAAGATACACTTTTCCCACCCTGTCCATAAGGGTCCAAAATTAAGTCAAACTTAATGTGCCTTATGAAGGTATTGCAAAATGTATAAAAAAATAAATTTAGATGGTTGGACTGTTACAAAAAATTTCAACGCACCAAACAGAAGATGGACATTTCCCGAAAAAGCTCCTTTTGGAGCCAAAATTCCGGATCATTTTTTCGGTTTCGATTTTCGAATTCAAAATGCCAACAGGTAGTTCAGCTACCTATTCAAAATCGAAAAGCGTATAAAATTTGGTGCAGAAGGAGCAATTTTCAAATGCATATGATAAGACTTTAGCGTTTAAACGCAATTGCAACCTTCAATCACAAAGACTTTTGGACAGGTGGTGTATAATCATATGACACATAAATACTCTAGCTTGTGTTGTCAAGAACTTCCATGTTTACAAACATGGTTTAGGTTGACTAAAGGTAAACAATAATAGTGTGTAAATAATTGTAAACATTACTATTTCATGAGCTTGTAAGAATCCATTTTTAATGAGCTAGAACTTATATACACAATATTTATATACACAATATTTAAGTATGCAACCGTTCACCCACACCAGACCCACGCTAGATGTTTGTGTGGCATTATTGTTAATGTAGGTATGTAGGTAAATTAGTATAACATTCGTGAATAAATTTCGAGGACAACAGCAACATTATTTTACTTAAGAAAATATTCTACAATACTACTAGTAGATCTTAAATTAAAATTGTAGGCAATATCGCAACACACAAAATATAAGTTTGAACTCATTTTAAAATTGAAAGTAAAATAATAACCCACTTCACTGTTTCTTCCTTTGATTGTTTCTAATAACGCACCGACACTCCAAGAAATTCAGCTTCAGCAGTTATCAATTAGACTTATTTACGGTGCGAGGCGTTTCAATACGTGCAATAATACCAGACGTTAAGCATTCCTTCATGTATGCCCATTTTTAGAGTCGGCAAAATAATCATAACATAAGTAGATATTACAAATTACAGCTAGTTACGTTTTACTCTCTTCAGGGTTCCAAAATTGGTAAAAATAGGTGTAAAAAAACGTTTCAAAAACTGGTAAATGCAGGTTAAGACCGGTCGTATTTGCCAGTTCTTACAGCTGCAAGACAATAAGTTTGTGTTACTCAGTTTTTAAAAAGTGGCCTTTATGCCGAACCTTGCATCGCTTTATACCTTGCTTTAAGAACAAAAAATATTTGACACTTCTAATGAAAAATTATCTGTTATATGGGTGTGAGCCAGCCGATTTTATGTTCGTTTTGATCCCTGGAGTCTTACTTGAAGGTTGCACTGCAATTAAAAAAAGTGGCAAATTAGCATAATCAATACACAATTACAATATTATTACCTACTGGAAACCTAAATACAAAGAATTTTTATTGAATTTTTGGGCTTTCGAACGCTCATTTTGTCATTTTTATAGTATCTATTGATGTCATAATTTCATATAGGTAATCATATCTTTGGACAAAATGGGTAGAGTCGTCCATTCACTGGAAATATATAATTTAAGAGTAAGACACGGATCAGTACGTAATGTAGCAATGAAATTCGGGAGCGTTAAAACTGTCAAGGTAATTAGGATATCGAAGCCGGAGACAAAAAACTGACAGTGATTTAGTGATACATGACTTTTAGTAAAAACCAAATTTTGGGACTAAACACGCATTCACAAAACGAGCATCCTAAATAGTCATTTTAAAATACAATTGGAATTCCGTTAATCAAATTTCACCACTCTTACACTGAAATCGCTTATTCTGTGTATATACCTAATATTATATAGTATAACTAATGGTAATGATATGTGGCGTTCTCTACTACTGCATTGTGCTCTTTACCTTCAACTTCCGACCACAGTGAGGTAGAGAAGGTTTTCGAGGTAAAGAGCACACACTACCGTGGGGTAGCGAAGAAAATCGAGAGGACTTTAAAGTACAGAATACCGAGGATCAGTACCTAATACATATATGGGAAAAATAGAAAAACGGGAACTTACAATTTTTACCCGGCGGCGCCGGAGATGCGGATGCTGAGGCGGTTTGACGAGGTGGAGGAACTGCCTTCAAAGCTTTACCGCTATACAGCGACGACACAAGTTCTTGAGTATCAGCATCTGAGGTGGTAACGGGTAGACCTGTCCTTTCACTAGCTTCCCATTCTTCTCTAGCAGAATTGATGAGGTCTACTACATGATTGGCTAATTTTGTTAACGCTGCTGCTTGTTTCTACCAATTCATCGGAAATATAGACTCAAGAGATTGAATGAACTTATGAACAACCAAGACTATGCACGATTGCACGATGGTAAAACTAACTAAATCATTTCAATAGTTTAAAAAAATCCACATACATTTACAGCGTCTTGATTAACTTGCATTGAACGAGATTCAACCTGATTATGTTTGGTTTCAACATCTGGATCAGGCTTTGTTCTTAAATAATCTGGAACCACCTGTTTACAATCATCATAATAACTATAAGAACAGATTTATAATAATAAATAATTTATTCATAAATTATATCCCATAAACCATAACACAATACAACCAACAACAATTTACTAATTTCGATTTTTTAGAACTCAGAACCCTTTGGTGTAGTGTTAACTTTTTTCTTTGATAGCCCTGAATATAAATACATGGAAACGTACGTCGTGATTGAATACTTCAAGCCGTCCCTCAGTCGTCTGCAATAATGCCGGATCCTTTTCAGGATTTAAGGACAAGGGCAACACAGTAAGCGCTTTCAGTTGAGGCACCTTATCCGATCTCAAAAGTCGCATTAAGGAGTTCATCTGAACATT
>JAAXYX010003575.1:0-14067 GCA_036851915.1 Ptenothrix huangshanensis | reverse complement strand
AAACTATTGATATATTTAATAGGTTTCGCTATGGATGTTTTTTTCTGATATTAATAGTGATGTCTATTACAAAATAATAGAAATCCGGTTGATGTTCGTCAATTTTGTTAGCGTGTACCTACGTATAAAATATAATTATACGAAATAATTTTTGCTTCCTTCGGTGGAGCATCAATAAGCTGAAAAAATTGTAGGTACATATCTACATATCTCTACAGAAGAAAAAGATGTTCCTTGGGCAAGCTTCAGTATTCAGTTCAGTTATTGTTTAGATGAAAGAAGGTGAAGATTATTAGTGGCATTTACGTCCTTAGACGTTACCCGCTTTAGTTAAACACCAATTACTTGTATCAGGTCTATAAGCAACTAGGCTGCTGCATGTAAGTACCTGGACCTTTATGTAACTTTTAAATCTCTACAGTTATAGTGTTGTTTCATTTTTTGTGCGTTGAGGTAAGATGAGACAAGTAGACAAGACTGCTGGTTTCGGTTAACTATGTAGGTAGGTACATGTAATCTGTACCTATGTACGGTTGATAATTAGTAGTAGTTGGTTCGGTGCAATCAATAAAATCTTCAGGAAGAATAATAGTTATTAAGTCCCTGCTCAAAGTCAACTCTAGGAACGTGTAGTGGAAATTTTGAAGCCACGAATTACAAGTTACTCCAGACCAAATCATAACCATACAGTACAAAAATCAGTGTTTGGAACAAAGGATTGCAAAACGATTAGTTTCATTCTGAATCTATCCACGTTCTATCGTGGTGCATAAAACAAATTAACACTCGAAGCAAGGCAGTGACAAACTTGCACAAGGTTGAATAAATATGCGCAAAATCTACCTGAGTTTGAAAAGAGTACTGGGTGAAAGGGGACGGGAGATCAAAAGTGTTTATCCGGGAATCCGGGAACGGGAACAACTGATGATAAAGGTTCCAAGGAGAAGCATGTAGTTGAAGCTTGGCGGTTTTTAGTTGTGTACGAAGAGTATTATTGTAGACCCCAGTACCCCAGTAAAAACCAAGGAACGGCACGGCAGCGGCAACTGCAGGAGAAATCTTATTGTTGCTGTTAAGCTGTTTCTTCTTCTTTCCCCTCACCGTGCGACTGCATAATGAATCAGTTGATTTTTTAGGGTTTGGTTTGTATTCTTTGTATACACATTGAGCAGTGCATCCAGGTAGATGTGAGATGTGTGTAGATGGGATGTGTTTGTGCGAGGTACTCCCTTGTCAACGGTTGGTGTTGGTAGTAGTCAAGTGCATCGTTCAGTGATTAGTCATCTGTCTAATAATGCTTCCTGGCAAAATGTGACTTCAGCCCTTTCAAAATAAATACTATGTGAATTATTTTGATTTACACAAGCAACAAGTTTCCGAAACATTTATTTGATACTTCCTTGCGTCTGCGGTTCTCGGGTACTAGACATTATTACCCGCTTCTTAAAATTCTATCCAGTGTTGTCGTTAGTTGATCGACTTTTAACAATTTCACAAATATCAAATATAGTTAGCGGGTAGAAAAAAGTCAAAAAGGGTGTATCACCATACCATCCCTCGCTATAAGTCCTGTAAGTCTGAGTAGTAAATCTTGGAAGCTATGGTATAATCAATTGATGTTTTTGTTACTCGTAGCTTGCCGTTGGCTCCTATCTGCAAGCGCCTTCCGAATCTCCTCTGTTTTCGGTTCCAGAAAGGAACTTGAATAACAATTCCGATTACAACGTACAAAAGTAAATAAACCAACCTGTAATATCTTGATCGTATGCTTTTATTTGTTCATGTATTGTGATGACATTTATAGATGCTTGGGTGTTGGACTATTACGAGTGATTTTTAAATGGGTACTTACTGTGTGCTAAGGAGTTTGAAGCATGGATTTAAATACTATACTATACGATAGCAATACATCAATGAATAGAAAACCTAACTAATAGGACAAGAGAAGAATAATTATATTAAACTACAGGTTTGCCTTGCACATTTCTAATATTTTTAGAATGGCTTGTATAAGCACTGCGATGCGGTTGACGTGCCTCCTTCTGCTTGCGTCCGGTGTGACGGCCCAGAATAACTTCGTAGGATCAAACAGAGATAGGAATTTTGATCCTAATAGTGGATCATTCAATAACAACAACGTTTTTAATAATAATAATCAAAATCAATTCAGTACCAGAGATCAACTTAATACCAGTTACCAATTTATTGGACCGCAACAGAGGAATCGTGATGATTTTAGTTTCTTTAATTCTAACACTGACACTAACCGAAGAAAATTTGATTTTAATCCCAACCGCGATTTTTCCAGCGGTCAGTCCTACGGTGATAATAGTATTTATTCATTTCCCAATCCTGAAGAAAGAAAATGTCCGTTGGACTGGGAGTTGTACCAACAATTTTGCTATCGGTTTGTTCGGTCTCCTATCCACAATCGACAAGGGGCTCGCATGAATTGTCAGGTGATTAATTGATTCGTGTGCTGTATTCCATTAACTTTCATTAGTGTAATTTCATAATTGATTAATTAACTGATTGCTGTCATGATAGGCGTACGGAAATGGATCAACTCTCTTAAATATTAACTCACCGAACGAGAACAGTTGGATTGTCAAACGTCTTAGTGCTCTCGACCCTCAAAAAAGACTTTGGTACGTGTCTGCGAGACAAGAAGGTGGACAGTGGGTTAACGATGACGGCACACCGTTAAACTTGGAACAAGCTTTTCTAATAGACCAGCCTTCTGTGACACGTAATAATGAAAATAGATACTTAGCCTACAGGTAAGAATAACCGATTGATTTCTCGCAGAAGCGTCCGTGATACATTTTCGTATTCATTATTGCAAGCTAAAATGTTATTGACTTGTGCGAACACTTCCAGCTATTCAGACAAGAGGAATCGATGGGGACTGTTAAAAGTTCCTGGATCAGACATGTATTTGTACATATGTGAAATTCCGTTATCTCAAGTGCCTTTACCAAGTGATGAACGGGATTTTGAATATGGCCTTGAAGTATTTGACCCTAAAAAAGTTCCTAGAGGACCGTACTTTATTCGACAACCAGTACCTGCCGTATTTGACCTCTCTAGGAATATTCCACGTTCCTCCATTTCTCTAACGTAAGGCTTGTTGGTTTTGGTAATTATAATAGTATGTATGTAGCTTTTACTGGTTTACTACATATTTAACGCTAGATATCTTCATTAATGTGGAATTGGTAGTAAGTACCCTGTTATAACGAATTTTCTAGTTGTTTGGCTGGAGGTTGGCCTTCTCCTAAATACCAGTGGTTTAAAGAAGAATATTCAAACGGAACTTTAATCTCCAAAGAAATTCTACCGCTGCAGGATTCTAAGTACACTGTGAGTGGAGGGACTTTGATGGTGGACAACCCCAAGCAAAAAGATGACAATGGAAACTATCATTGTGTCGCATCTAATAAATTTGGGTCCGTTGTTTCTGAAACAGTCGCGATTTCATTTGGTTACATCAGTGAATTTATTTTAGCTCGCTCCGATGACCAGGGGAAGCAGTATTGGGGGAAATCTATCAATTGTGATGCACCACAACATTTTCCAGGTTAAAACATACGCAATCACTTCCTGTAACTTAAACTGGATAAACATTGGACATAAGATACATCATTATGAACGTAAAAATACTAATCTAATCTGACTCAAGTTCTCTAATTTGATTTCCGTTTTGGAATAATTGCAGGGGTTTTTTACTTATGGGCTCGAAAATATTTCCCGAATCTAGTTGAAGAAGATCAGCGGGTTTTTGTATCGTTCGATGGAAATTTGTATATTTCAGCAGTGGATATGAGCGACCAGGGAAATTACAGTTGTAATGTACAAAGTAAGGTTTCACCTACTGGGAGAAATGGACCTTTTTTCAACCTTCAAGTTACTCCCAACGGTACACAATATTTTGAACATACGGAGATTCAGTTTATATTTATAAAACTCATAGCTTCAGGAGTTCGTTTCGTGCATAACTACAACGAATATTTTATTTTATAGCAAACTATCAACAGCTCAAGTTTGCAGATTACTTTCCTAAAGTGTTTCCGGGAGCTCCACAAGCAAATGATGAAGTTCGGCTTGAATGCGTTGCATTCGGATAGTAAGTAAATCATTAATATTACTAGTTTCAATCGTTCCATTTTGAATGTTTTGCATATACGTTTTTAATCGAGTATGTCATTGATTTGTTGCAAATAATAGTCCTGTACCCTCGTACAACTGGACTCGCAAAGGTGGAAATCTTCCACGGGGAGCAATCTTATCAGATTATAATAGAGTACTTACGATTCGTAATGCTCAAGTTGAAGATCAAGGAGAGTACACATGTCGGGCTACAAATAGTAAATTATCCATTCAACACAGTCTTACCCTGAGTATTCAAGGTACGATAAAAAATATTTTTCACCGTTTGCTATTGTCTGTTTAAGCATGCAGTTATGTATTTAATGTGGAATCCTATTTTTAAACAGCCTCGCCAGTGTTTACAATTGAGCTTGGAAATCGCCACGTGGATAGAGGCTCAGACTTAACATGGATTTGTGAAGCCTTCGGAATTCCAGATGTTTCTTACCAGTGGTATCGAAATGCCAGACCGCTCATTGTCCAAGAGTTAGCGCCCGAAGATATTGGAAGGTATCTGATTCAAGATAATGTCCTTACCATTAGGGGACTAGACCCGCAAAGGGATCCAGGAATGTACCAGTGTAGAGCAAACAATTCGTTGGCGGCGAAATTTTCTTCCGGGCAGCTACGTGTTTTAGGTTAGCAATTAAATTATTAAATACACTAGTTACTTTGTTTTAGCTTTCATGTGATTTAGTATCATAAGAAACATTTTTCTGTATAGCTATGCCACCTAGCTTCAAAAAACATCCTGTAGAGGCGGAGATTTTAGCAGCCATAGGAGGCAATGTAACTATTCGGTGTAAGCCGGAAGCAGCTCCAAGACCAAGGTTTCTCTGGAGAAAAGATGGCAATATTATTGGATCGAGTTCTCTGAGACAAATACTACCGGACGGGAGTCTTTTCATTAGCCGTGTCTCGTGGGATGATCAAGGATATTTCACATGTTCAGTACAGAATGCATTGGGACAAGCTGAGAGCACTGGGAGATTATCTGTATTGCAAGGGCCGGACCTCGTCACCCCTTTCCCTCCATATCACAACTACAGCTTGGGGAATACATTAAAATTATTTTGTCGGGCAGAGGCTGACTCGAGTTTAGATGTTGCTTACATATGGAAGCACAACGGAATTAGGCTGGATAAATCGCTGAGAACCAATATGGATAGTAGAACTGGGTATTCTGTTTTAACTATTCATAATTTGACGTTGGCTGATAAGGGATATTATGAATGTGAGGTAAATACTTGGGTTGGAATACTGAGGCGACAGACACAGGTTGATATAAATGGACCTCCTGGATCTCCAGGTAAGCCATAAACCCCCATGAAAAATATTTTGTACCGTAGTCTCTTATGCCTTCAATTACTTAAAATTATCTCTACTTCTATTTAACACTATTTGTTCATAATTATCATTGCAGGTGGTGTGCAGTCATCGATAATAAATTCTAGATCCGCTAAAGTTACTTGGACTGATGGAGCAATGAATGGGGACTCGGCCAAATTTTACTGCGTTCAAGGAAGGACCCAATGGGATCCTGTGTGGCGTACGTTGGTGGAAAGTACGTGCATAATTAATTAGTTTCCTGAATGATAAATAGCATTTTAGCAAACTAAAATAGTCTCTGTGCAATAATGATAACACAAAATGTTAAATAGTGCTATATTTTAATTTCATTTATTTACAGATGAAACGGCCAGAAATGTTGACAGGGATGGTCGGTTACTGAGAATAGAAACAGGAAGAAAGGAGATTGAATTAAGAAATGTTTTATCTCCTTGGTCTGCTTATGAATTTAGAGTTTTAGCTGCAAATGACTATGGCTATGGACCACCCTCAGCAGCTTCGCCTCAGTCAAACACACCACCGGACAAGCCGTTCGAAGTACCACGTAATGTTGGAGGTGGAGGGGGCAAAACCGGGTCACTTACGATTACCTGGGAGGTAAGGAAAACAAAATGTCACCATTGAACCGCAGTGCGTATCTGTATATGTAATTAGATTTTAATTGTTTAAATATTTTGTTCATAGCCATTACCACCGAAAGATCAGAACGCACCAGGAATTTACTATAAAGTTTTCTGGCGACTTCACAAACCTGGAGTTGAGGAGGAGTACCAAAGTGAAGTTTTAACTAAGTGGGGAAATATTGGAATGCACGTAGTAACTCTTAGTAGTAACAGTGACTACTACTTCACTTTATTTGATGTTAAAGTACAAGTGAGTCTGATAACCTCCTCTGGTTTCTATATCATGTATTTATATTTAGAGTAGTCCACAAGTTTATCCATCAAGTAAGTTTTTCCAGGTGGTTTTTGTGTAAACAACACACGGCATTTTACGGATATTTAAAATATCAGGGAAGTTTAAAAATGCTCTGAAGTTCAAACACAGATTCATGTCATGGAATTAATTTCTTAAGATGTACTGCGCATAATTTGTTACTGCTACGAAATGGTTCGGAAATGATAACTTTTGGTTCTATCCAGGCTTGGAACGCGGAGGGCGCGGGACCGGAATCAGCACCTGTCCAAGCTTACTCTGCAGAAGATATGCCTCAAGTTATGCCTTCCGATGTAATTCCCAGAACATACAACTCAACTGCAATCAATGTGACGTGGACTCCAGTGGAAGAGACCAGGGAGAAAATGCGTGGAAAGCTCATCGGATACAGGGTATGTTTTGGGGACGTTCTGAGATAAAATGTTGAAATCTTCCACTGGAATTGGAATTCATTTAGTTAAATTATGAACAACAACATTTTTTCCGTAGATTCGATACTGGCCTAAGAAAGGAGATGAACTTTACGACCCTCAGGCTTTAAATTATTTGAGCAGATCAACAAGACCATGGGCTCTTATTCTCGGTCTTCAAGCAAATACATACTACTACGTTCAAGTCATGGCGTACAATCAAGCTGGCCCTGGACCTGCTAGTGAAGCTCAGTTCGGTATGTTCTACTATAAATACGTATATGTACTAGCAATTATGTCGTCGTTTATGGTGCAAAACTTAACATCCTTTTAGAAATCTCGCAATGTTGCTAAAACGATGTTAGTTTTGCACCTTCAAAGACGACATACTGACATAATTTGAATAATTTCATCCACTGAAAACAAAAATGTCTAGGTAGTACATAATGCAGTAGGGGACATCATATCCTTTCCTACACCTTTTGTTGCTTCTCAGCTGACTGATTTGTGCTCCTTGGTCACATATTTGCTTTTCTATACTATCGTACAATTTTATCCACTTTCTGACTTGCCAGCAATCTTTGTCTTTCTCTACACGTCGATAAACACTTAGTGTCTAAAGGGTGTTTGATATGTACACTACCAAAAAGGCAAGACCCTTGTCACCCAAATAATAAGAAATAATAATAATAGCTGATGCTTTTATTTAAATTAATAGAACGAACAAATAAGAAAGCACCACAGAAACCTCCAACATCAGTCAATGTTATCGCCATCGACCCATCTACTATAAAAGTCACCTGGCGTTACGTAGCTCCATCTCAAGATGAAGAGGCTCTCTCTGGTTACAAGGTAGATATGGCTACTATACTTCTTTTTCGTAAAGTACGACCGATTCTATAAAGATTTTTTTTGTGCAATCGTAACATGCGAATGCAATATTATGTAACGTTGCATTATGTAATAAATGGTGCTTAAAATACGGTTAGTACAAGCAGTGTTAGTATGTATAACTACCAGTGACTCACGCTTAACTTCCCGGTATCGCAGGTGAGAGTTTGGGAAGCAGATCAAGACATAAGTACAGCGAATGATACAGTCATACCTATTGGAAACCGCAAAACTGAGGCAACAATAGGAGGTCTCCAACCAGAGAAGCCATATTTCCTTCGTATTCTTGCCTATTCCTCCGGTGGAGATGGCAAAATGTCCTCACCAGCCAAGGAATTCATTTTGGGTATGTTTTGAAGACTATCTTGAACATTGTAAACATACTTTTTAAAATTGACTCTGTAAATCCATATCAAAGATAGATGTGGTATTCAAACACCTTTGATGCTATTTGTTATTTTCACATGTTTTTTTCTAGCTCTTAAAAGTGCCGGAAATCTTTCAAGATTCAGTCCACTCTTAGTACTTGTATGGACGTTGATTTCCATATTCCATACTAAGCTCTTTTAGAACATAATGTGTTATCTAACTCTAAGACCTGGCCCAATACGTATAAGTGTACGTTTAGGATGACATAACTATATCATATATGACGTAGGAAGCTCTGTGGCCAAAATATTCAATCTTTTTTAATGATTTTATAATACGATTAGAAAGTAGGACATGACATACAGTACACTATACTACCTATATATATAGTATAATTTTATCAGCTAGGCATTCCCTCGTCTTGATTTAGTGTTTCTGTTTATTTTTGACCTCTATAATTACGAAGCCTTGAAATCAATTAGTTTTCCATAAAAAACATCCAATTCAATTTAGAAACTTTTTAAGCGTTTTGTTATGTATGTACTATGGGAAGAATCTCCCTAATTAAGAAGTAGGAAATCTCAGTACTAATTGAGTCGAGTGACGGGGCTATGAAAAATATACACACGGTTAACAAACACAGTTAATTTGATTTTTTGGAAGGGGAGTCGTTTGCAGTCTATGAAAAATAGCAATCTATGAAAAAGATCCTTTAGGAATCATAAACCTAAAAGTATCATCATCATGACATTATTTATTCAATACATGACATGCGTTGACTTTAATCTTTTAGCCTCACCTCTTGCTAATTAGGATTAATAAGTGACATTGTACGCACATTAGTTCTTCATTCAGGTTTTCCATTATACTAACATATAAAAGGTGTTTTCTTGTGCTTTCTCCAATGCGCTCTGTAACACCTGAATCTGCGAATCTTTACCTCAATCTTTGAATCTCAATCTTTAAAAGCATATAGATAAAAGGACGGTAAATCATGTACAGTTTTAACATTAATGTGGATAGATTAAGAGGGGTTTTAAACACCTAACTTCAGTGTATAAATTATGATTTTATCTCCTACAAGAGATGATTATAAGGAAATTACATTATTAATATTGAATATGGAATAGTTTATATACCAAAGGCTTGAACTTCGTACTGATCCGAGTAGCTAAGTATCAATTTAAAATTGCCTGTGTGCACACTTGCAATCCGTCTCTCTTTAATATTGTTTCGATAATTGTTGTAATTGCAAGTAATCATAGTGATCAATTGAGAGTGCATTTCAAATAGAATTTAGTCGTACTTTTATCTATTGTAACTAATTGTAATAATAACCTATCTACATAGTATTGTAACACCCTGTACTTAAAAGCAAAAGTACTTAGTAGAGAGCTAGTTGATTTATATTAATTATAAGTTAGAATAGGCGTAATTATTTTATAGTATAAAAAAGTTGTATTAGTGTATTGCAACTAATTGTTGATTTAAGAAAGTGGCGACTACTCATTTCTTATATTGTACATTTTATTGATGCAACTAATAATTGGCAGTTGACAAGTGATATGGCTAATTTCCAAGTATTTTAGCTTGAAAGTATCCGTCCAAGATCGAGTCATCGTTTCAGTATCTTTCCGTATAATTAGTATTATTAAGAACGCACCCAACAATGACATTTGTTCACTTTGCAATATTCCAAAGTACCCCTAAAGCACAAACTAACTTCCGGAGTTTGAATTTTTATATTTGTATACTTTTTATTAATTTTAATGACGTAGCGCGTATACTTAACTTCTAACTTGATCAAGTTCATTACGTTTTCAAAACGGCAAACGTGTTCAATAATTTAGACCTAATAATGTTAGAAACATTTGTGCTTTATTCATTCTTCCATTACACGTATATACGGGAAATAAGTACTGGTTGACGTCACTAGTTTGGTAAATGATCCGTCGTATACCTTTCCTGTGTACTAGTGGTAAACGCAAAGCTTGATTTGATCTGAAGAGACGTATTGACGTATAATAGAGTCCAGAATGTTTTTTAGTTTCAGGCGAACAACCATTATCGCACTGTTTATGATAATGAAAGTGCATATTATGAATGTACCCGTAATGATGCATTAATAGTGACCATTACCTTTTAATACCTACCATACCAGTGCCATGAACAAAGCGTCAGGAATGAAGGACAAAGAAGCTTTACTGATCAGACAGAGCGCAAATAATCCTACCTGTAAGGTGAACTGTAGCTTAAAGTTTCCATTGCGGTCGTTTGAACCGATCCGACGTTCTGTATTCGAGTAGTTTAATGACTGTTATGTATTTTGTGTAGGTATTTTGATGCTGAAGTTAGCTTTACATGAGGATGTTACTGTTAAAAGTATATTATTACCTATAGTTAGGCCAAAAATAAAGAATAAACTTGTCTACCTTCAACTCGTTGATTTTTTTCAAAGTCAGGTTCATTTATTTCTACATCGGAGACACAGAAAGGAGAACTTGTCATGTCAAGAATTCATACAAACTGAAATCCCCACCGGAGTGTACGTGGTAGCAATAAACTTCTACTCCCACAACTTTTTGTGATCGATACATTAAAATGAAAAAATTGAAACGGGCAGAATACAAATCTAATGCATAGTAACTACGCAGTTGCTTTTGCTTGCTTCTTCTTAGTAGCCTTGGATTTCTTCGGATTGTTGGTTTCCTCAAAACTTTTACGTTTGTTGGTGAGACGATCTGCTTCCTTCTTCCTGCGCTGACGACACCTCATCATTTTGTTGTACAACCTTTTATGCTTGTTTTTAATCATCATGCAGCGGAGCCTGTATTGTTCTTTCGTTTCTCCCTCCCTCATTTTCTCTAAGTCAATAATCTCGGCCTCACCCCGTTGAACCTTCATTTGTTTCTTAAGTGCTTTGCGAGAGGCTTTCTTAACTGGGTCTTCTGGTTCGCCATCACTCGCATCTTCACTTTCACCGTCGTCTTCAACCGGTTCTGGTTCTGAATCATTACCACCCTCATCATCATTCAAGTCATTGTTATCATCGTCCTCATCCTCTGCAGGATCCTCATCGTCTTCATAGTCATCCTCTTCGATATCATCCTTTCGCTCCTCTGCAGCTAGTTGGGATGGGGTAACGATACCTTTCTCCATGTCGAAGAATTTCCTCTTTTCGGGTGCAACGTAGTCACCTTCACGCTCCACGTGGAATGGTGAGATGTGAGGAGGAAGAATTGCACCCGGGAAATAATTAGACACTGGCAGGAGTGCACGAGAATTGAAGCTGTCGAATACCCACTGCGGCTGAATGTAGGTACGCGAGAGGTACTGTGTTTCCATATTATTGCGATCCACAATTTGATGAGTGATAGACTCATCATTCTGGCTAAATGTGGCTCCAGGAAAGATTTCACGGTCCCACGAAACTTCCCCACCCCCAGCTCTGATGATGAATGTAAGAGGTTCGCGAGGAATTTCCCGGCTTAAAAAGATTTTAGTACCACTAAATAGGGATTTGAGTGAGTTAATTCGAGCAGCTTCTCGTTTTAATTCCTCGATTTTGTTTGGATCATCTGTGTCGGGGAACTCATCTAGCTCTGGCTCAGGCTCAGCTCCAGCATCTGCTTGTTTTAGGAGACTTTGATTCAAGGCGGCCACGCGTTCGATCATATGCTCATCTGCAGATACTAACTCGTTCTCTTCACCACCCTCTTCCTTGTTTGATGAGTTAGACAGTAAGAGTAACTTTGGAGGATAGAATATATTCACCGAGTTGAAGAGACGATAATTAATAAATCCGAGCAAAGTTGTGTAGAACTCAACGAATGTAGCCATAATACGGAAATCAACATCATCTGGCGATTGGGGTTGGAATCCAAACACATGGGGGATAATCCAGGTGACAGTTTGGCCCTTAATTTCCGCCTGATAGTAATAACCTTTGATGGACACAAAAACTTTGCGAAGTGCTCTTGCTTCAATCACATAATGCATAAATTCAACAGTTAGCCGTCTACACAAGTTAACCACCCCAGAAGGTACAAAGCGTAGACTTGGAAGTGTTGAAAAGAGAAAGCACAGGGTAAGGCAATCGTCTAAATCCCGGATAGCATCGATAAATGTTGGGTATCTCTCCTTCACAATGTGGTCCAGGCGATACGTAGGCTTATTTTCGATAGCTCGTCTTAAAGCTTCTTGATCTCGAAGTGCACGTGCTCTGGACTTCTTTCGCAAAAATACCTTGTGATCTCTCATTTTCCAAACTATGGGCTCGTGAATGAGAAACTGAATATCCTTTTTCAAATATAAAGTTTTCTTATCGTTGGATCCTTTTTGAGCCTTCTTACGATTCTTGGGCTCTCTGGGATAAATACCTTTCAGGATACAAAGTTTGCGAAACATTTTTAAACTCAGTTGGAGCTTGAGTAGCGCTTGCTTCCTTGTCAAGTATTTGGTAGCCTCTCCGGCTCCGAACTACATTAAAAAATAATAAGAAATTTGCACTGTAAGCATGAATTTTACCCTCATTTATACATCATATAACAAAAAAGCAGCTATCTATGCATAGTCATTCTAGATCCACTAATGTATAGTTACTCAATCACTCATTTATTCTTCCACATGATGAATTTAGCTCATTTTAACGGTAAACTCACACATGCTCTAGCTAGATTTTAGTTCAACGAATATATACTCATGACAATTTCGACAATTTGCTAAAACTAAATATAAAGACGCCTCATGTTTACGTTAATAACACAGGCACAGGTGACAGGCTACCCTAACACCTAATGACAATTCAAACGGACTAAATGTTATAACGTTTAGGACTATTTCAAGTAAATATCCTATCAATTCTCGGCAAATACCTAGTACCCACCTATACGCTACAACTTAATTTACAACATATTCAATATGCAGATCAGTAATTTAAAACTTACCTTCTTCTTTATTTTCCCCATGTTAATAACGTTAACAAGTTTGCAGTTCTGTTGAAAATAAAATTTAATTGCCGATAGCAGAAAAACCAGACTGTGGTTTTTGGTTGTTAGCTATTTCGAAATTCACAAATATTCGATATCGAAAACCCCCTCACAGCAATATAGTCAGCAGAAGGACAGCCAACAGTGAGTGAGGAGTTGAGGAGTAGTGTGGACTCCAGGAGCGAACTTGTGTGTTGAGGAGCAGGGTTTCGTGCACATGGCAGAACCTCAGATACCAAACGCGGCATACAAACCATGCTGTATCAAAAAATACATAAAAGGCATGGGAATATTTTAAACTAAACCGCTCTATGGGGTCTGTCATGGGCATCTAGATGCAAACAGCTATACCTTTTCCCACCCATTGCGTGTGTTGTGTCGTTGTGTCAGTTGTGTCGTTGTGTAGTTGTGTTGTGTTGACCTAACCTGCCTGCCACCTGCTACCTAACCTGCCTCTGCCTGACTGCCGACGTGCCGACTGTGACCTGCGACTAAGACTATCCCGGCCCCAAGTTCCGCTCCGGTCCCACGAGTATGTATGCTATTCTGTGACTTCGGTCTTTTTCGCCTATTAATATTCAATATACCGACCTGTCCGTTTTCCTTCCTTTGAAACATTTAAAAGCTAGGTAATTATATTTTTAATTTAACAGTTCCTAATTAATTGTTATTATCTTGACCTTCCCTCATCCCTCTTGGTTAATAGTCTAAACTTCTCAACCTGAGAACCAAGCTACCTGTATATCCTTCGTACACCGTATTACCGATGCCGAGTAGTATATTTTATTTCAGTTGTCCAACCTTGATCTTTTCGCTTCCATTGTACAGAGGTATGGTATGTTGGTATGTAACAAGTAGCTATCAAAACTTTACTGACCTACAAACCTTTTTATTCTTGTCTCAACATAATAATCAATTTGGTTCATCCAAAATGTAAAATAAAATTCGGCTTTGTGGATAATAGTACTTTACTA
>JAAXYX010003574.1:0-14069 GCA_036851915.1 Ptenothrix huangshanensis | reverse complement strand
ACATTAAAGAGTTGTAAGGTAATTTTCGGGTGGTGTTCCATAAGTGGGGGCCCACTTTGATTAGTTGTAACCAGTAAAATTTACCTTTCAATTTTTGTGTGTATTGTTTCCGCGGTTAGGATAGGTAGCAGGGTTGGATGAAGGCGCTAGCTTATATTATAGGTTTGACCGTTTGACCGTACTTGTTTTAGCAAAACTAGTGAATATTACTCTGCACCAAATGTCAATCCCCAATTTTCAATAAAAACAATTAAAGTACCTCCTCGTGGGTAACTTCATACTGCTTTTTACGAATAGTACTTGATTTATATAGGTACTTAAGTGTAAAATATTGTGTGCGGCGTACGGTTTATTCAGTATTCACGATCAGTGGTAATGTGAAATGTGAACCTCTTGTTTAACTATTTTTCCGCGCAAAACGTCAAACCAATGTTTTCCCACATCGGCACGTGATGCTAGCGACAGTGCCTGATTGACCAATATACGTTATTAAATCAACGTTCAACGTTCTGGCGGTTCTGGTATGACTTTGTTAAATAAACACGGAGTGAAAGTGAAGCAGATAGCTTCCAGTACCACTTTTAGTTGTTGGACGATGAAGTTCATTTTACCAATGATTTTTAGTTTGTATTTGTCCAGAACATTAAAGTGTACTTACATATAGAGTGAAAAATGGTTGCGAACACAATAAGTTTTACTGACCCGGGTTATACATCCGTTGTCGTCTGTCTCGTGTGTTTGTTCTAGCACTCTGACAAGTTTATTTTACACGGTCATTTCCTGGTGTTGCAGTGTTGGGTTGGCATTGACCATGTTGGCATTGCCACTACCGTGCTGTTCCTGTTCAAACAAGATAGCACTGATCTGATAGCAGCCTTTAGTAACTATTCTTTTTGCAGTGAATAAACATTAAATTCGTTTACATTTCCTAGTTTGCTGTTCGTTTCGTCGTCGTCGTCCGTTTCAAAAGGAAGAGAAGAGGAAGAAAAAGACGGGGAAAATTGCTCATTTGTTTCAAAAGTATCTCGTATAGTGTTTCCCCTTCTAGAGAGTAATACCAAAGTGTACAGTTAACAGGGGTAGTGTGAAAGTAAAATGTATGGTGCTGTGTTCCTTACTGCCTGTAACTCTAACGAAAGATTTCCTCTGCCTTTGTCCTTTCGTCTCCCCATTCCCGTCTTTAGAGGCAAGAGCAAATGGAAATGGATCTCATAACCTAGAAAGACGTGGCCAAGTAATAAAAGTATTTTACACGTTGTTCAACTCGATCATTTTGAAAATGAGTTGGACTCTTGGAATACTTGTAGCTACCACCCAGCAACTAGCTCTAGCTACGACTACTGACTACACTACTATGTACCCGCTACCTAAGTAATGGAAATGGAGCGTGGAACACTCAACTGTTCTTTATTTCGTTTCGACCAAAAAAGACGGAAGAATGGGGAACGGGACTGTCAAATGAGGCAAGGATAATGTAAGATGCAGAGATACTTTTTGTGGCGTAACGACCTGGTCAAAAATTAAGACCTTTTTCTATTGTCATATTATACGCCTTACCCTTTAAAATATGATAATCATAACAGTATTAATAAAAAATGAAGAGAGGAGGAAATGCAAGGGAAGGAGTCACAAGGGAGTGGAATGGTAGCCATTACGTGCATACTAATATATTTGTTGAGTAAACTTACACTGAAAACTTGGTATTTTGCTGGATTACAGTCATTAGACGTGTGCTTTTTTAAAAGTTTCTACAGACAGTGCGAAAGATGCGTTCATTATCATTCAGTAGTAAAAATATAAAAAGGCACAAATGTATTTGTGTGTTGAGCTTACTGAACATTTCGATAATAATAATAAATCTACTAATAAACTGAAATGATACCGACACCAGTAGTCAAGAACTGTAGAAACTTTGTCTTTGTAGGGAAGGAATGCCAGAGAAGATAGTCGCCCTTTCCAAAATGTTTTGATGTGCGTTCCTCCAACACCATAAAGATTCTTCTAGCCTTTGCTTTGTGTACCAGATAGTATTGTCTATGGTGTAGAGTAAAGTATCAAGTATCCCTATTCGGATGCGTAATCTAAGTAATCAGAAGCACGCAGTATTAGAGAGAACAACGGCTTCCTGTCCCATCCTACACCTTCCCATTGGGTAAGGTAGGTATATTAACTGTGAAAAATGTCAAGGGGAAATTCGGAGACTGTAATATATTAGAAGGTTGTAGAAAAAAAGTAAAGTTGGAAAGTTTGTGTGTTAACTTACACCTAGAATCCTAACGAAAGCAAAAGGTGGAAGTTGAACTGGAACTGGTGGTGGTAGCAGCTATTGGTACTGGTGATGCTGGGGCTGGAACTGGAACTGGTGAAGGAGTAAACATAAAAGATGGCCAGTAAAAAAAATTGACGTAGATGTGGAAAAGTTGGGAGACAAAGTTGCAACTTGTAGTTAACTTTGTATCTGCACCTGTAGTTGTACTTTTGTAGGTAATAATAATAAGAGTCTCGCGATCAGACTCGGAGTCAGAGTGCGTGTATATGTGTGTCTGTATCTTAAGAGAAGGTACGTGCTAGACAGCACTGCTTCAAGCTCCACTTTCGCTTCACTAGTTGACTTCCCCACTCGAGGATTACAGGCAAAGATCCAGACAGAGTAGTAGGTGGGCACATTGCAAGTAGTAAAAGTAGTAGGTCCTGGTCTACTGGTCTGCCTTTGGTTCTGGTTACATTTAATAATAATGGAATAGAGTACCTATACTTGTACCCGTTATTATAGTTATTATAGTAATAGGGAAAAATCTCGTTATGTCTTCAGACCTGAGGGATCCGTTTACTTATTTTTAATCCACTGACTCTGAGTCTGAGTTACGTGAAGTTTTACACAGTGTAGGCAAGAATGGCGTTGGAATTATCGTTTTGGTTGTCGTTCTCATGTTCCAAGAAGTTTATCGAGACCGAAACCAGAACCAGACGACCAGAACTGACACAGTATCTCTATCTCTGTCATTATTCATCGTACATACTATAACTGTGAGTGCAACAGCATTTTTGATGTCTTTTGCTACTCTTTACTCTACGCATTTACTAGTCCCTGTCCCCTGTCCATTTCCCTATTACAGCATGTCGTATAATGCCACCGTGCTGTCATTGTGCTCTAATACAAGGTAGCAGTTGTTACAGAGGATAAAGAATGGGAAAATAAGTAATGTTGTGCATGGTTTTGGAAGTACTAACCTAGCGGTAGTGTGACTATAGTGGATGTGGGTATATTGCCCATTACCGGATTCCAATGAAATAAAATAACATCAACTTCCTTTCACCGACGACGTGAACGTGACACAATATTATTATGAACCCGTCCTCTCAGTCGTAGGGAGTCATAATCATGTCGAATTCCATAGTAACCATTTGATCCGTCCAGGATAAACAACATCTTTGGCTTTACTGTATAAGTTCCTCAGGTATGAATGGTAAGCCATGGAAGTAGTACAAAAGCTTTGATGCTTTGTATCATGTAGGCACATTCTAGATTCAGATTTAGATTCGGTTCCATATATACATCGCACTGGTTTTCTACCAAGATAATGTATAGATTTCGGAGGAGGCTGTTGCCTTTCCTATATGATGCTATTCAAAATGTATTGGAATTCCATCGTTGCTGTTGTCTACGTGTGCGTGTGTATGTGCTTACGGTTCCGAGAAGTTGCAATTCGGTGCTTTGCTGTTGCCTTTTCTATATGATGCTATTCAAAATGTATTGGAATTCCATCGTTGCTGTTGTCTACGTGTGCGTGTGTATGTGCTTACGGTTCCGAGAAGTTGCAATTCGGTGCTTCGATGCTTATCAGTTATCAGTCTTAAGGCATGGAGTAGGGCTAGGGTAACGGTGACTATTGGCGATGTATAAATGTAGTAGTCGTTTAGTTCGTTACTCAGCGATTTCCTATGTCCTATGGCTTCTTTTGTAATGATTCCATGTACAAAGTTGCCTAGTGGCACGTAGTATACGTGCTTTGCTGATGTACCTACCTACTTATGTAATATCGCAGGGTGCCTACATTTAATTTCCGATTTCGGCGGCACAATAAAGCAGAAAGTGAGTTCCGTAGTCCCGTATTATAGCTTATGAAGCGTCGTTTTTTCTTTATTTGCTTTGCCAATTGTGATCAAGTTTTGAGCCTACAAAGCTTTATTACTTTATTAAATGGACGTAGGAAGTTCATGTCCATTTAGATTTTGCAACGCAATCCTTGTGAAATGACTAGGTACTTCCTGTTTGTAAAGTTTTTAGAGGATCTTGTTTACAAACGGATTTTGCAAGTGGATTTCCAGGAGTTCGTGTAAGTAATTGCTTTGAGCCCGGCTTTGATTTACTTTGAAGCCTTACGAAATCCATCTTTTATATAATTAGTTAAAGTAAACACATGATAGAACCTACCTAATTCTGTGTGTTGCATGAATTAGGCTTTAGCTCGTGCTTTAAAACCTTGAGTGGGATTCTGTTGGTCGTTGGTTTTTATATACCTATGTATTATTTGTATTTAAGCCGGGATCATACATGTGATATGTAAATGTTGAAATACCTATAGTTATCAAGTTCAAATATTTATACATGTATAGGTAGATATACATGAGATATACATTTTATATTATGATTTCATATAATTCTGTACAAGGGGATTTAAAGGACTTTCGGAACAAATAAAGTTACTTTCCGGTTAGTATGGTCAGGTCCTCGCGTTGTCGGGTCGACTTGTTTCTGCTGTTTCTTGTTGTTCAACAATCTAGCTCCAGTACTTTTGCTAGTCGACGAGAATTCATTTCATATTCCATTTTAATTTTGAGCGAAGGAAGCCAAAGCCAACGGTTAGTTTGAGTTTAGTTTGTTGTTTGTTAGATTAAGATTACCATTACTAGCCCATGTCTTTGGTTTAATTGAACGCCGAACATAGTACCTACGCCTACATTGGATCTTCATTTCGAAACGTGTTATACATATTGATATGGTTATAGTATAAGTATGAGTACATTATGTTCCACAGTATAGTGTCTACTGAATGTACAGACATTTCATATGAAGTGGGTAGTTGGTTGGTGGTTAGATGTTAGATTTAGATGGTGTAGCTTAGAGCACAAAGTTTCATAATGATATTTACTTTGGTCCAATTTTCACTTCGCAAGTTGGTAGGTCCGGGAGAGTTGTGTGCTTTACAAAGTCTACCGATGCGATCTTGGATTCATGGGATGATGACAGATATGGAACTTCTCATCCCAAACGCCTATAAATTCACCAATACCTGTGTGTATGAAATAGGATGAAATACTGACTATTGTCTATGCACATTATTATATGGTATTCTAGTATGATATGGTCAGGTAATGTGGTATAGCGCTATTACATTTCTAATATTATAGGTGGTCTTCGGTGATGCATTAGCTTGAACATTGAGAATGTGGAGGGAGGTTGGACCACAAGAATATAATTTCTCTGTTTTATGAGGTATTAATGCGGTGGATGTGGATGGTGCATATAGACGAAGTACGTAATGTACGTATGTGTATTGAACACTATGAACACAAGTACAGGCCTACATAGGTGGTGATAGTAGTAGTTAGGTACCAAGTTTACCAAGGCATTCCTATTATAGCCTGTTCGTGGTATGTTTAATGTGGTAGTGGTATATGTAATGACGGCTTTAGCTTTGGCTTTGGCTTCAGCTTTGGCTTTCTCATGTGAGTTACGACGCTGCACTTTCTGTAATAGTGCAATGTATAATTTATTGGCTGTTTGCACAATATTTTACATGGTTGGAATCATCCCGTGCTAGTCCAACCTTATCCATTTTGATACATACATACGTAAAGTAAAGTCAAGGTAGAATGTAGAAGCAAGATAGATATGAAGCTTTGAACTACTATGTATATATTTTTGATGTTGTGAAGTTGTGACTGTTTTCCCTGTGAAAACAAAAGCACGAGAGTGACTGAGGTAGCGGGCAGAGCGATCTCGTCGTCTTCCCTCTGCTACAAAATGATAAATTTGCAAACTTGGTCCCGGATTTACTTTTGCTTGCTTGCATAGTTTATCTGGGCTATCGCTATAGGCGACATTATGATTCGTAGGTAGAGAGAGTGGTAGGGCTGAAGATGATGGTGATACTGTGTCAATAACTAGGATGACGACTGACGACAACCCTGAAACTTTCCTGTATTCTAGAAGACCCAGTCAAGGACAAGGTTATCTGTATTTACAGTTTGATATTTACCAACCAACCAAATATTGAACATCCTTTTACCTAGCTTTTCATTTAGTCCAGAGAGCTTCTGATTCGGCGAAAAGAGTTGTGTATGTGTATGTGAAACGCTTCTGATCTATCGGTACTGTACACGGACTCGGACTCATTGGGGAATACATGCTTGTTGATAGAGTAACTTGGTAGGTATCAACCAATCTGTATTTGAATGCATTCATAAATTATCACAGTATTGCACTGCATTGCTATTGCTGACACGGGATAATTTATTCTTAAGGGACAGAAAATGATGAATGTTTTTTATTTGGGAAACAAACAAGGAACTAGTGAATGAGTTGAGCACAAGTCTTGTAATTTTGTTTTGTATGGAGATAATTTGGCGCTCTCTCTGTAGTGACATGAGACGGATATGGGTGTTCAAAGGTTGAAGGTTAATGTTGATTGTTGATGCTGAAGGAAGTGGGTTGGTAAGTATGATTATACATATGCAATTAAAGCATATACAAATTTTTAATCTGCCTTGCACTGTTTTTAGCAAGGAAGTTCAAATGGTGTAGGAAGTTGTTATTGGTTGTTGATGCTGGTTTCGGGCAGGTTTCCACGTGATCCCAAACATGACTTGCGAGTAATTGGGTCAAAGCTATTGTAAGTACAAAAACATGCAATTAACAGTCGATAGGAGCGACCGTGTTTATTTTGCTTTGCGTAGCCTTGATTTGACTGTTATTGTAAGTACAAAAACATGCAATTAACAGTCGATAGGAGCGACCGTGTTTATTTTGCTTTGCGTAGCCTTGATTTGACATTAAAGCTAAAATAAAATAGTAATTACAGCATAGGTTCAAAACGCTGCTGGAGTTGAAAATTTCCATTCGCAATATCTAACTAATCCTTAACAGAGTTTAGTTTCGTATCGTTGGCAGAAAAGTGAGAAAGTTATATTTTTCCTCTCGTTCGTGGCTTTAGCTGCACGTTTGACTTTGACTCCTGAAGTGAATACCTTTGAAAATGTATCAAAAGTTTCTGCGATGATTCGTATCCCTTTGGAAACCGAATTGGATAGGAAAATGAAGCAGGAGTGAAGAATGCCGTGAAAGTTTTGTGTAAACGTGGTTGCCGTTGTCATTAAGTAGAAGAGGAGCTGGAGTTAAAACTAGAAATATAAGTGGAGCTGGAAAGAAATAACTTAATTCGTACATATACATATGTATGTGCACTCTTTTCTGTTTTCATCTTCACTGATGCTGTGATCCACAAAGTTTGTGAGGCGTAATTAATTTATTGCTTCCATGTTGTATTAATTGCCAACTTGATTTCAAATTTGAAAACACGAATAGAGTGAAAATTACTTTCATGTTCAGGTCGTATTGGAGTATTACGTAGGTATGTCGGTTCGGTAACATAGTTTTTGTGAAGCATCCGTAAACTAGAGATGAAAGTGTAAAGGTAGATACATATTATCTATACTGAGTTTTCCGAATTTGTCGGATGACCGTGGGGTAGCTGTAATAATAATAATTATTATCAATTCAATACGACTATGGGTAGTTCAATTATGGTTTGTCGGTTCATTTCTGCTTTGTAATGAATTTGCAAATACGTGGTGGTGGTCACGCCATTTGATAGTGGTTTTAAATTAATTTTATGTATGTACGTAGCAAATTTGCACTCACAACTTTTTTTGTAGGGCAGAAGAACTGAGAAATTCGACTGTGGCTTTTTCGATCTATATCTAGGTTTGGCTTAAAAGAGTTTCGTTGGCCAAAAATGTCAGAATGTGGAAAAGTTACATAAGCTGCATAGACTCAGGTATGGTTTATGGCTAGGTATACAAAGTATTGAACCATTGCCAGACCAGACCAAACCAGACCATGCTAAAAGTAGTAGGGGAACTAACCGCAGAATCAGTGATACAAGCCAGGGAGCCAGCCTAAGTTGAAACTGAAGTCGAAGTCGAAGCCGAAGCCGAAGCGGGCTTGTCATCCAACTCCAACCAAGTTTAGATTGTGGATTTAGAAACCTTAAAGGTAGTCACTGCAGGAAGAAGTAAAATCCTTTTCAAGGGACTCTCTGAGGTGAAAAATTGGAGTAAAGCAATGAATGGATGAAGGGAAGGTAAAAGGAAGACCTCACTACTCGTGACACGAATTACAAATTCCGGTATCCGTACGTGGTCTCTTTATTCTGTATGTACAAATGTGTGGGATATGACTCCATTGGCTGGTGGCCTGGATGCTATATGCATATTGAGAAGAAAGGGAAAGACCTAGAACTTCTTATATCCATTATTCCTCTGATGATAAAATCAGTTTGGTTTAGTTTAGTTGAGTATATCTGGTAACTGTAGTAAGGTGGTGCAAACTGTGATATGATGAGAATGTGTTACTTATACATGTAGGTATGTACGTGCATTCGCACTAATGTAGGAAAGGAAATAGGAAGGCAGCGGGAAGAAATCCCTTCCACTTCCACATCCACATCTTTTAAAAGCTGGGAGAAGGAAAAATCTTTCTTTGCTTTGAATCTCAAGTCTCCGTTCCGTCCTTCTTCTTTCTTATTTCTTCAGGACTTTCTTTCTTCCAGTGCTATCGTCGCTTGTTTCTTTTTCTCATATCATAAAGAAAACTGAAAGAAAAGTATCGAATAAGGAAAGGAAAGGAGAAGAACCAGATCTCCCCAGATACGTTTCCTTTTTTCAACTCTTTAAGTTGTAGTGTAGTGTTGAGCCGTTGAATGTGCTGTATATATTGTAACCTGGACTTGGGTGTCGGACAGTCTAGTAGTCTGGTCTGTCCTCTACTTTTTCTCCATCACACTATACTTTGTGTATCTGTATGGGTTCCATGTACTGTGCCCGATGTCTTTTACTTGTGTGTCCACGTTGTATGTACTTACGGATGGTGGCAGGAATATGATGAGGATATACATAGGTAGATACGTGTAATGGGGGTATCCCTCCAGTATCCAGTATCTAGTACCAAACATATGTAGGTATATAGAACCACCAGCTGAAGTTGAGATGTAGGTTTTTCTTTTGGGAGAATTTGTATGGTAGCCCAACGATGAGACTTGGTCGCTTGGTGCTTTGGAGGCTCATGGTTTTGAATTAATTTTTCTTGGATTTAAAATTTTCTTTCACCCAATTCCCAGGCAGCTTAAAGATGGATAGAATAACAGAACAAGAGTCCGTCTTCACTTTCACCATACATAGGTACGTGGTACGTACCCTCATCGCCAGCGATGCGGGTGGTGGTGTTCGTAGTACTTTATACGTTCGTGGTTAACACGTGTAGGTGTGTGTAGTCAAAGTCTTGTTAAGTATTGTAACGGGGAAACTGGTACTGGCACAGTAGTTTCTGGCGTAATTTGGTTCGGTATCTAGGCTGTGATTCTCGCATGATTTTAGTCAAAGTATATACACTGAAATAACTAAACAATCTTAAAACAATAAAAAGACATCTACAACGCCAAAAACCTACGTTTATTTAGTATAATTATGAAGCAGTCGGGCTGCATTTTAAGTGAACGGATGCATTTAAGTTAACGAATTAAAAAGGTATATTGGACTGCGAGATACATTTTAGATATACTTTTTTGAACTTTAGATTCATCAAAACTGAATAATCGCCTGAAAACCTAATTATACTTTATAAATGCAGATTTTTGAAGTTTTATATGCACCAGTTTTTAAAGTGTAGTTGCCAGCTAAATTATGGTAAGAGTAGATTAGATTTGGTAGGTCTTATTTCATTAGTATGCGATTTAATTTTGAAACTTTAAAACTACGTCATTGATTAATAAATTACAATAGTAAAATATGAAGTTGAAATGCTAATGTCTATCGGGATTATCGCAAACTAGTTGTAAACTAATCATCAGAAGTTTCTTATTCACACGCAGTCTCAGTATGTCAATAATATGGCAGGAGAGAAATAACAAATAGCAAACTAAAAAAACGGTGAAGATAACTAAAGTTACCGTTACAGTATATAGTTTTTGTGGGTAGGGGCAAGAAAAAAATCTGCAGTGTACGTCTACACTGTGCTATAGCCTTCCATTAAGAGTTTTGGTTGTGGTTATGATTCTGTTTCTACAATCTGAATCCTACGTGATGCCATTCATTTATTTCGTATGCGCACCATTTATTTTTGTCTCAAAACTGTTTACTTACATAAGCGGATTATGCAGGGTAGGACAACAGACAATGACAAGACAAGACAAGAATTGGAGCTGAAACCGTTGATGTACGTAATGTATACAATGACTGCGGGCTGTGAAATTGCGACTACTACTCCGTTTAGGTACCCATATAAATACCGTATTCATATTTCTTGTATCTTTGTTGTTTTTGTTGGGCTTTGGCGAAAATAGGATGCAGTATGAAAATATTAGGATGCAAAGATCCACAGTTGCAATATTCCTATGTTGGATTCCAGATGCAGGATCCAGATCATATTCGTACAATGGAGAGAAAAGATATTTCATAAGTATTTTTGCATGTTAGATTTAATCTTGCTGAAAGCTCTGAAGCTCTTTGAATTCTAAGAAAAACTGAGCATCTTGTGATTTAATTTTATAAAATTCAGATTGTGTTTAATGCATCGCGTACCTATCCGTATACATGTAGATTGTTAGCATAGGCCCTGCAACTTAGAAATTTAGTGATGCATCAGTTATTTGTAGTTTTCTAGCTTTAGTTTGCAGTCATGTCCTGGTTGGAAATGTGGAAATAAATATACGATACTGTATGATTTAATGCTCACATTTAAATATTTTCGAACAGTCAGATTTTCCCAGAATGCCAGTTTTACTGCAGGACGTGGGAAGCAGTAAAATAAATGTGCCATGTCTACGCATTTGTATGTGTGTATTTGTGCTTGAAGAAATGCTACTTAAACTTTTAACTGCATGTATTATTTTTACACATGAAAATCATTCTTTGTTTTTTATTACAATTTTACAATTCACTTGTTAGTTTGTATAGTAATTGTGTTTTACATAAAGCTTACGATACGTCCGATTATAATAATCATTATAATTTATATTAATGCTATGTATAGTACAGTAATTCTAATTAATTGTTTTATTTTTTCCAATTTCAGTTTTTCGTACACACTTGTGATGCTCTGTTTTCTGAAATTCAGCCTTAATTGCCAAGTAGGAGATTGAGGCTGTGCCCTATTCATTTCATCAAATGCTTATCTATGCCGCAACTTGTTGAGTAATTATCTTCCTGTTTAATTTAATGTATGTATCCTTTCACTTTAATCATTAATAATTTAGATTTTAATACTTTAACTTTATTCCTTGTGGTAATAGTGTCGCAATTGAACTAGTGACGATTTATAAGCCATTATTCTACTTCATATAAGTACTTTTACATAATCATTATAATAATAATATCTATAATTACTGTAACGCTATTACTGTTTACATTTCATTACATTTAGTTTGTGACATTGTCCAAATGGCAATTCTTATTCTTACGAATGGAATNATATGAGTACTTTTATATAATCATTATAATAATAATAATATCTATAATTACTGTAACGCTATTACTGTTTACATTTCATTACATTTAGTTTGTGACATTGTCCAAATGGCAATTCTTATTCTTACGAATGGAATTAGGAAATCAAATTGTGAAAAATTGACATCTAATGTATCGAAATATGTTTTCCTTTTGTTTTTATAAGTGTAATTGTATCGTTACTTACAATGCATTAGAAACGGTTACTTTGCAACATACAATGCTACGAGATTCTTTCTTCCATTGAAAGTATTGTGTATCATTGTATGTACCATCATATAGGTAATCTTAATTTAGCATGAAATTGTTAGCAGCAAACATCACTGGAAATATAAATAAGTTGCTTACGTTTCTAAATTTTTTTTTGCATTTCATTTTTATTTCCGTTTTAAAAACAAAAATTCCTGGAATTTAAAAATAAATCCGTTGGTTGCAATTTTGAACCCTATAAAATTGAAAAGTCCAAGAAATTTGTCTTTGCATTTCATTTTTATTTCCGTTTTAAAAACAAAAATTCCTGGAATTTAAAAATAAATCCGTTGGTTGCAATTTTGAACCCTATAAAATTGAAAAGTCCAAGAAAAGTACAGAAAGACAAGTGTATCTACATGTGTCGGTACCTACATACGTCGTATTGGTTGTTTGATGTAACTTACATTTAGTAATGAGCATACTGACAGCTTGTCTCTATTTTCTGTTCTGGATGTTTAGAGCTTCGATTTTGACAGCTTAGGATATGGCTTGGCTCTTGGTTTACTTTATCGAGGTGGAACAGGACCGGGATAAAAATTTTACCTCCATCATAAAAAAATCTCATTGTCTGTTTTTTGAAAAGGTTTTTGCAAATGACAGGGAAACAAAAACTTTAGAGTTGAATATACCTTGGCACATAGGTAGATATTTACAGCTTTTCAATCTGGGAAAAGTTACGTGTATCTGGAAATTCATGAGGAGATTTTATTATGTAAGATTTCCCGTTTTTTGGATTGAAAATGAAAGGCAATCCTCGAGGATGTAGTGACTAAAAGAAGGATTTAGTGTGACACACTTCCTGCTGCTAACAGTGCAAATCTGAAATTGAATTTATCCAAGTCAGACAATCTTTTGGTGCGTCAGCATAAGCAGTAAATATGTGAATGACTATTGGATTTGGTATTGGTGTATCTATGCATATGGATTAAAGATAGAATTGAGGTTGGCCATTGCTGCTTTTAGAAGTACACATGAACATACCAAGATAGACATCTATATTTTCTGACTTGTCTTGTCTGGACTTTGCCAATGCAACGAGAACGAGCACTCACATCCACAAAAGCTGAAGTTGGACTGGAACTGACGTTGAATTGGCTCTGCTGGATTTGACAGCTCTAGATCTCACTTTACTTTAACCACTCAAATCAAATTCACTCACTCATGCTATGTATTCGTTTATTCACAAAGTGCATATGTACCTAACCATCTCGCAGCGATATTATTATTTTAGCCCACTCGTGTACCTTGCAACGTAACTTCTCTTATGTAATGTAGGTACCGCTCAGCAGTAACAATGGTTACATGTATGGACAGTTTGATATAAAGTGTGACAATTGTAAATAATAAAAGTAGGTGAGGTATTTAGGTAAGTACCCAGATAAGTACTTACAAATACATGTAGGTGTGTCTGGTAGATTTCCAATAATTCTGCTTCAACTAAGGTATAACCTATTTTAGGTGATTTCGCTTTATTATCATTGCTATCAGATAGAAAGAGAAGCACAATGAATTCTACGTCATTCAAATTAGCATAATCCATAGCATTGCATTGCAGTATGTACACTTAATTAGACATCCTTATCATCTAATTTTATTAAAATATGTGCAGATCTTCGTAATTTAGCTTACTTATTTTTTAGTATAGATGATTATGAGTTCAATTCAATTACGAAGTTAAATTATAATAACGATTAATTAATACAGCATCTAGTAATTAATCGTAGATTTTTTCGACAACACAGTACAAGCACATACCTAACTAATTATATCTTGTAATAACTACTATTCACACAATAATTTAAACACCAGTAGATTCAGTTTGTACAACCGCAGATTAAAAATTGTACGTAAATAGGTACTACATAGATAATTAATTTTACAGTGGAATGAAACTACTACTTGTAATTGTAATAAATGTGATTAAGTAACATTTAATATAATCAATTAATTATATAGACCTAGCATACTGCACTGTCCGTACCTTAGTACCGTACTGTGGTATGTATTAGGTTAGGTACTAGTTCATATTTTTT
>JAAXYX010003573.1:0-14073 GCA_036851915.1 Ptenothrix huangshanensis | reverse complement strand
ACTTTGGGTTTCGTTCTATCTACACATAACTATGAAAAGAGAAATATCTTGCTTGTGAGGTTTTACACACCTTTTCTATGCGAATCAAAAGCTGAAAAAGAAAATTAGACTTTTTGCAAACACAAAACTGTTAATAAAAGAAAACCAAAAATAGCATAATCAAATAACGGAGCATTCCTAACCAGTTGTTAGGAGCAAGGAGCTCGTTATGCTTTTTGTTTGCCTAAATTAATCATTATTTGTGTGAGTAAATAGCCTTCCGGTATAAGTAATTTTATTTAATTGTAATTGATTATCGTGCCAATCATATTTTCTCAGTACATGCTCCGAAGGTAAATTCTGCTTGTATAGTCAACTTCTTTGCAGAGAACTTGAAATGATGCTCGGCGTTCGTCGCTGCCAACTTTGCACCACAGACAGGCAACAGACAGAAGGTAAATGAATGATAGGAACACTAAAAATACCCTGTGGCTAGTGGCAAGTGGCTAGGATTAGGAATGCATATTAGTGTTGATAAACCTTCGACAAAACATCCTTTGGAATGTTTGCACTGGGGAATTGGAATGCGTATAGATTTTAAAACATTTCGGGATTTCTTTGGATCACAAATGGCTATTTAATATTCTAAGATATTATATCATCCATCATATATTAATTCCGAAGAAATAGTAATTAATTCTATTTGAATATTAGACTTTTTGTTATTAATGTACTAGAATCTTGGATGTCGTTTGGAAGATTTAAGATACAGTTATCCTGCAGTTAATCTTGTATTTTCTGGTTTTTGTCAGACGTTTAACGTTGGACGCTGGTTTTACCAAAGTCAGTTTATTTGCTAATAATTATATAAGTATCAACTATTAACTATTTATTATTCAACATCAGTGTCTTCGCATGGTTCTGCGGTTCTATTTTGGCGCAACTAAAATAGGTGCTACGTACTTATCAAACGACTTCGTTATGATTTCATAAGGGTTTTCAGCGAAAACCAAATATGAAATAGCACCATTCAATGTTAAACAGTGGATTAAATTTAATTATTAATGAGTAATGGGCTGGAACTAGGTGTGCATTGAATAGTGTACAAATCTTCACAATATGGTTAGTCGCTACGTATTGCTTTTTACAATATTTGTCTTGAAAGTATAAATGATAAATTACTGGTGAAGGCGGTTGGTTTGCTGTTAAGAATAGAGATGTTTGGCATTTGGGGTTTTGTTCGTAGCATATAAATAATTTATCATAATTGTAATGTTTGCATTACTAGCTTTGTAATTTAACCAAGGCACCAAACAAGAATGGTACTCGTTTAAGGTTCATTTTCTGACTGGTGACATGTAGCATGTTGTTTTTGCACACTTTTTGAAGATATGATTCATGAACGATTTTGAATATCTGCCAACAAAACCTGCATAGTTAATTTTAATGAACTTATATTTTAAGGCAAGCAAATGCGGAAGGGAAAATGTAGAAGAACATTGCGTGCCTATCCATTTATGGTATTACCGTAAATGGAGTCATAATGGTATGTTGAGGAATAAGAAAACTATTTATTTTTTACGTGTCTTTTGTGGTTTTCATTTCCTAGAAATCAATTGTGTTACATGAAGCCAATCATCAATATTAGATGCAAATTTTGACATCGACGCGCCGGATAACCGATTACTGAATATTGAGTTAATGTTCATCTCCCCCGTAATACCGTGTCACCTTATTCAGTGAAAGCGAAAGATATAGCCCGGATTGGTGCATTATAAAAAGCTTCTGGTCCTGTTTGTTGTTTGTTTGTAAGTGGAAGTTGGAGGTGGATTTAATAATTGACAATTGACAATACGCGATATCGTTGCAGTGCCGAAATTAAAATGACTACCGCAATATACTTGGAACACTACTTGGAAAGTAAGTTTTACATATTTTAATCCTTCTGAAATTTACCAGTCACTGTAATAAGTTAGAGGAATGTAAGATTAAGTTTAACTTTGAGCATCTTTCTTGGTATAAAATTCGCATCGGTGATAGGGCAGATTGCACGTACTAGCTCACAGTTTTCTTTAGGTGCAATGACTGTAATCTTTGCGGTTGATAATAATTAATTCGGCAAAAAACAGTATTTGAGATCTTTATCGAGTACAGTCAGTTTTGTGTATTTGCAATTACAGGTCTCGAAAGTTTACCCGTAGAGTTACAACGAAATTTTAAACTAATGAGGGACCTCGATGGACGAGCTCAGTCTATCATGCAAGACATAGATCATTTAGGTGATGAATTTTTACGATCGTCTTCCAGCTCTCCTGCGGAAAAGAAGAAAGAAATGGCTGCAAAAATCCAGGTTAGTGCCTAATTATTTCATCGTCGCATCGATCTGTCCCCTATACCAGTACCAATGTATGATATGATTGTATAGTTGATAATCATTTCTAAGCAGTGATTGATCATGTTAACCAAGTCCATATTTTATGAGAATGGGAACTGTAACTCCGCTTAGGAACTGATATGTTAATAGTTTTCGCACTGGTTTGGTTGGTGAGAAATTAATATAATCACATGTTATTTCTGTATTTACAGAAACTATTTAATAAAGCGAAAGAGTATGGAGATGACAAAGTTCAGTTGGCTATTCAAACTTACGAACTAGTAGACAAGCACATACGGCGACTGGATTCCGATTTAGCTAGATTTGAAAGCGAAATTAAAAATGGAGCTGCAGGAAAAGAAGCATCCCCCAGAGCGGAAACTCCTCCACCTCCTACAACGAATAAAAGAAAGCCGGGAAAAAGTGAGTGCAAAAATAGATGTGTACTTTTTAATTATAGTTGCCGTTTTATAGTTACTACGGTGTTAAGTGTCAATATTTTAAAGCTGTTTTGTATTACAAGCAAATTCTTAACTGAAATGTTCTTGAAACAAATAGTAATAAATAATGAGATTATGTTGTTATGTAGTTGTAAAGTTATTAGTTGTAGTTATTAGTTATTAGATGTAAAGTTTAACACCGTAACGAAAAAGTTTTTCAGTTTGGTCAATGTTATTCTTCTAACTGTTGATTGTTTGTGTGAAAGGTGGTCGTAAACGAGAGAAAGAATCTAAAAAGTCCAAGGCTGAGGCTGATGAAAAGGTCGCGAAAGGTGATTCGGCTAGCCCGGCTAGGAAGAAACATAAATCGGAGATTGTTCTTGCAGCTGAACAAGCAGCCACATCAGGATCTTCTGGAGATGTGCTCGATATGCCTGTTGATCCAAATGAACCTACCTATTGTGTTTGTTCCCAGGTCTCCTACGGACAGATGATAGCTTGCGACAACCCTGAGGTAAAGAACCGCAGTTATTTATGCCAATGCAATTTGTGTGTCCTGTGTCCTATTTTTTACTACTTACAAATGATGTTTGACTTTCGATGATCAACAGTGCCCAATCGAATGGTTCCACATCGGCTGCATGGGACTCAGCTCCATCCCGAAAGGAAAATGGTACTGTCCCAAATGTCTGCCTTCTAAGAAGAAATAGATCTCAACTACACAATTGTTCGCCAGCAGCTCTTTATGATATAAGAATACCCCTTTTGTAACTTTTATATTATGATTGCATCATAAGAGTGTACTGTAAAAGCCATGCATTTGAAAATATCAGGTTCAAAAAACGTAATGTGTTCGGTTTAATGTTGCACATCGTATTAAAATATTTCAGTACATAAGTATTAATTACCTAAATCAAGTAAGTCTGTAGTCACCGAGTGAAAACGCTTATTTATTTCAAATTTATCTTCATCATTCTGATCCATGCCGTAGTGCTTACCTACACCCTTAAAGTAAATAGGTAAGTCACCAGATATTTTTTGAACTTGAACATAGTATGTATTAGTATATAGATCATAGAATTGTGAAAGCCGTTGACATCGGCCCGTTACGAAATGGTCCAAAAAGGAAAAAAGGATTGCGAAATTTTTATTTTTGAAATGTGCAATATGGAAAAAACATGAGTGTTACTAATTAGAAAGGGACTTGGCTTGAATCACGATGATTCGGGCCAGGAAGTGGTCATTTGCTGGTTTACTGTTACTAGTGGTACCAAAATTCGATGTAACTCGTTTGCATTTCGATGCCAAAGTTTTGAAAATGGGATTTCGGGCAAAATAATTTGCACTGCAAATAGTAAACCTACTATGCTTTGGCATGTGGAGCAGATCACGTTATTTTTAAAAAAGCGCAGGACTCACTTATTGTGAAAATCATTGAGTATTTTAGATTACCGTGATGCACTCCACACTCGTATTTTAAAAAATTAATAGATGTTAAATCTCATTTAAAAAGTCCCATTTTCAAAACACGAGTTAGCAGCATAGCATGCGACTGAAAATACAAACGAATGAGATGGCTTGTGATGTTGTGATTGGTTTTTTGCTCTGATTTGCTTTTGTGATTGTACTAGTTTTTAGTACGAGTACAACAAGTTAGTAGAAGTATTCCCACTTCCACGCGATACAGGCCAAAATCCTTTCTAATAAATAGGCATTACTGTGAACAAAGTCTGGAACCGAAATTGAATTTAAACAAAGTGAAGTCTTCCAACTCATTTATTAAATCTAAATACACAAACTTGTTAGATGTCAAATACAATTATCAACGTTGTCTCAACTTATCAAAGATAGGCGTATCAGACTTCATTACACTCTCGAGATGTAACACACACAGTAACGCGAGTCTCTGGCTCATGTATTAATTTATTAATTTAATTGATTACTTTTTTTGTAGATTCATTTTAAGGGTACTTATATTACAGTTGAACAAAAACTTTTTCATACTTACACGCTAAATGTAATTAATATTCGGTATTTCTACACTGATGCTTATTTACTTATCTTACGAAAGGTCGACACGGAAATCAGATTTAATTTAATTTGCGCTTAGAGCTACTCTTGGCAATTACTTGAAGCATTGCTGGTGTGGGATTGACCAATGCGTCCGTCATCTTCCTCGCCACGCCTCCTCTAGTTGACGGTCCTGTGTACGGGACTTCATCCGCTCCTCGTACTCTTGGTGATGACCGAGTATTCGAGCTCACAACGGGAGTGGACATGTTCTCTTTTTTCTTGTGAAGAATCTGAAGCATAGCAGGCGTAGGATTAACAATTGGAGGAGATTTGGTTGGAGATGGGGTAGACTCCTTGGCGGAAGAACCATTTACGGATCGTACGATTTTTTCCGGATCGGACGACAGTACACGAGTCCAGTTGAAGTTTACTTTCTTTGTTTTCCTAGTAGATCGTTTGGGTACACCCTCATCATCATCAGGAATCTTAATCTTCTTGGGTACTACAACCGGAGCTGCTAGGCCATCGAGGTTATCAGCTGCAGATGCAACCCTTTTCAGCTTACTCGAAATTGCTTTCGATTTCGGTGACGGTGTGGTGACAACTTCGTCCAAATATAATACGTTCGATTTACTAATTCCTTTACGGAGTAAATCCTTACACAATTTATAGTTAGGCTCTTCTTCAAATTCCAACTTAGAAACGTAGCGGATGAATGATTCCAAAATATCCAGTCCTGGAATATCTAAGAAGGTTGGGTATATTTTGCGTAGGGACCCATTAGATCTGATTTGTGTCATAAATGCAATTTTCTGCTTAGCAACATTTGTTGCAGCGTCGTCCGCCGACCAAGGTAATTTACCACAAGTCCATTCGAGTAGGTTATAACCAAGAATCTCCAAATCTCCACGACGTGAGAATGCACCGACATGGGCATCTCTTGAAGTGTACTCCAGAGTTCCATTGTGGGCTTTACGAAGATCGGGTGAGTATGGAACATGAACACGGTCACTGTTTACATACTTACATGCAAGTCCGTAGTCAAGTAAATAAACCTGCTGGGAACTCTTTTTCGATGTCACGCCAGGACAACCAAGTAGTAAATTCGAAGCCTTAATGTCTCCGTGAATATAATCTTTCGAATGAATATACTCCAGCGTATCAATCACTTGGAGAGCAATGGCTTGCACAGTCTTGATATGGAAACGCTTTCCTGGTTTCTCACTCAGTATTTTATGAAGATCTTGACCAAAACGAGGAATAACCATGAAACGATATTTGTCTGACTTGTAGTCATGAAGTCCGGAAGTTACATACCAAGGCATACCAAGATTTTCATTCTTCTTCAGTTTCTTCCATTCTTCAATCATTTCCAGCTTTGCAATGCGAATGTAAACAGAGATTTCCACAAATAGTGGTCCATTGTCATGCGGTTCAATCTTGATAACATAGTTTGCTTTATCCGTCACGGGCTTCCCAGTATCATCGCTGGCTAGGTATATCTCCCCGAAACCACCAACTCCAACTGATTTTCCAATTTTCCACTTCTTTCCACAAATATCTGTCAAGATTTCTCCGTTAGCGATTGGGTCTGGTCGATTATATACTTTCCCTGCCCCAGGCCGCTTTATTGCTTGACCTCCCTTCGGATCAGACTTACTTCCCGCCTTCTTAGGTGCCATTACAGGTACTTTAACTGCCTATGGAAGAAATTAAATTATTATTAGTTATAGATCACTTTTTCCTACAGAATCTCACATAATGACATATTCCAATCCAGGTTTTTGTTGCCAAAGAAAGGATACCAAAATGATGACAATGCACGTTGAGTTTGTGTGAACTGAAAAGCAGCCATAGCAAAAATATGATTTCTTTCATTAGTGCTGCATCGACGTGATTTATATAATTATGTAAACCTGAAAGATTGACTACAACGAGATTAAGAATATACCAAATCACACCGTTCGTCAGTGCTTTAAAAAGCATAATTATGTAACCCACCATACATTCCACATTACGTTAGACGACATTTTCTTAGTTTTGCCCGAAAAATTGAGGACGCTTTATTATGCTAACGGATCTACCATAAATAAGCTCATTGGTATGCCATTCATTTATTTATATGGTATCAGAAGATAGAAAATGACAAATAAAAACTTGATCCAAAGTGAGTTACAGTAGAATTTATTCTGAATTAATTTGCTCTATAATATTGCCATATTCTAGACAATAGTATCAATATTAAGTAGTATTTAGCAGTTTCTGATCGAAGATAATAAAATAAAATTATTGAAAGTAATTCGACATTTATTGATACATTTATATGGTTGACCCCCAATATCCCAACTAGGTAGTCTCTTCGAAATCTTGGATCTCCCGAGTCAGTTCGGTAACGGAACGACAATGGTAACGGAAGCTCACTTTTGGGTGTGAATTATTTATATAATCTCAGGGTAAGATACAACATTCAAAAATATAGTAACAAAAATTCTAAAAAACCAGTAATACCGCTAACATCTAAAAATGAATAGATTTTTAGATAAAGTATATATCTAATATCTATGCTAGTATTACATTGTAGCAATAAGTTGTCTCTCACAATAGTGCTAAGAGTGTATAGTAACTTCAATACGAGTAGTTGTCTAGTCGCTTACAACTAATTTGACAACTTTAACCATGCACCAAATTAGAAATGCGGAAGGTGAAAACCATTTGCTTGCAAATTATGAGATCCTTCACATATCTTGAATCTTAAAATATGATAATTAAAAGGCTTCATCACTATCAAAAATAATTGCGAGATAAAAATAAAAGTCCGTGTGTCTGTTCATTCTATTCAAAACTGACATTCACCACTGCAAGAAGACATTACTATGTTAGTAAAAACATTAAATGTTAAACGTGAATCTCAAGCATTAAATAAAATTATTCCCTGTCAATAATGGCTAACCGAAGGTGTGGTACGGTTGATATTTAAATGCAGTAATTTAAGTAGAAAATTTTGTTTATTCAAAATAATGTACAACGTATATTTTCCTGTCTTTGCATCGCTTCGCAAAACTGCATAAAGATGAAATACTGAGGCTAAGCATGCAAACTTTCTTCAGTCATCCTTATTTCATTGTTATTTCTTGAAGAAAGAACCAAAACACTCAATTCAACCACGAGCAACAAACCATACACCATAAAAAATAGGGACGATGGAATTTAAAACACATGTAATTGATCAATTTGAAATCATTGAATCCTTATCTTCAACCATCAACTGTCGACTCTCAGCCATCAGTTGTCGCTTCGTTGATGTCGGTCAGTTTTTACCGTCTAAAATTAAACCACTGCATCTGTATTTGTTTTGTATTTACTGATACTGAAAACCAGTCAAGCCTACGGTTGATGGTTTTCAAGATTCAAACCCACAATCAACAACCAACACAAAACAGATTCTACCCGGGAACACCTATATGCATGGCATAATTGTTATTAGCCTTACAATAAACAAAACAATTCATAATACGTACTACGCAATATTCAATGTACAAGCAACAAATATCATTCGTAAAACGTATGACCTAAATCGTTGAAACAATGGAATTATTTTTATTACAATATATTATACCGCTCATTCCGTGATGTTTATGACACTATTATTTCATGTTTCAAAGTTGTTAAAATGCTGAATGTAATTACATACCGTTTAATTAAGGTTAGGAGAGCGCAATTTTGTCAATTAAGTAGAATTTTGACGGAATAAAACACTTGACACAAACTCTTCGTAACAATTACTTGGACTGGGTTCTCTCGTTCTCGGTGAAGTACTAGTTCTAGTCTTGTCACAGCCGTCTTAATCTTAAGGGACTGTCCTTGTTCTTTCCTCTGGTCCTTGTCCTGAAGTCTGAAGCCTCGTCGGTAGTTTTTGGCATTTACATAAAAATTGGGTACTACTCGGGTGGAGATATGACTGGGAAGATATAAAATAATACGTTTGCAAAGGAATATTGGTAATAGCTAATGTTGACACTACGGTCTTTTAACACAACACAATACTATTCTTACACTTATTAGGTACTATTATCCTTCTCTTCCTCTTAACTTTAGACAGATTTAAAGCCAACACCAACCTAAATAAAAAATTTCCAAGTTTCTAACTTGCCGCTGCTTCCCTGTGCAATGCAACTGACAACAAATATTTCTAAGGTTTTCCTCCAATCAACCTGGACCAAAGAATTACAAGAAGGCAACGGACAATGTAGTTCAAGTAATACACCGCTGCTACACTCCAAGTAACTCCCTCATCTCATCCAGCAACTAGAAGGCATCTCGTTACAGGCTCCGGTGAAGCATTTCAATTCATTCAATTTATTCATTACATGAGGTACCATAATGTTTAATGTAATCAGCTTAAGGTTAATTTTAGTTATTATTTATAACGCTATGTCTTGCAATAGATGTCTTTGCAAACTGCAGTAGCCAACGTTTTACAGTGTACGTGCATACGTCTTGGTCCTGGTCCTAGGTCCTACTCCAATCCTCCTCTGTTAAATCATAACGATCCGCTTATGTCGAGGATTCAGATAGATAGCATGTATTCTTAAATACATACTTCCACTACAAGTAGCTTCCCCTTTACCATTGCATTCTACGCCATTTTTGAAAGCAACTTTTGTTATTTCAGACATAAATAGTACGAAGTATGAAAAGAATGCAGAAAGAATTTATCAGGTGTGTGAAAGGTATTTGCAGGTGTAAATTACAAGGTGGCAGAGCAAACACGCCTGAGCTTGTAGGTATATAGGTATGTATATGATTCTACAGATCTCACTGCAAGTTGGATGAAGGAGAGAACTTCATAAATGTGCATGATCCCAAATCCCAAAGAATTACTAAGAATCTTTGAGGAGATGGTAGCGGTCACCTCATACTCAAAAGCTTTTTCCTTAGCATTGACGGTTTCAGTTTTAGAGAATCTGCGTTTGTCTTTAGTTGCTGTTGCTAGGTTGTCTTTCTCATTGGCAAGGGCAACTTCCAAAATTTGACATAATTGCATTGGAAAAAATCTTTTGTTTCTTGTTTTTGCATGCTGGTCAAATAAACGGAGATCTTTACCTTTATGGGATTTTCAAATATCTTCTAATTAAAGATATTTGATAACTGTATGATTAAATGTCTTTGAAAGTCGTATGAGTGGAAAATGTTTAAGGCCTACGGCTTAAAAACTAAAGGGATTACCTGTGCTGGTTTGAGGTAATTTAAAACGTGTTGATGGCGCACATGATGAAATATGATATAATTATACACGAAGCAGTATGTATGTACTTCCTATTGTTTCTCAATTTCGCACGTGTTCACTGGTTAAACAGTTTTCAACATGCTTGCTTAAAGTATTGTATGATGGTAGTCTGCGAGGCTGAAATAAGCAAACAGCTGAGTCGATTTCATGCTTAAAATAACGATTAGGATATCGATATCGTTGAACAAATCATATTTTGCATATGTGGTGTGATTGCGGTGAAATTGATCCAACACTCAACAAAACAACCGATAAGAACAAAAGCCTTTTTTATGCATAAATAAGCAACACTGCTCTGCAAAGTCTGCTAAATGCAGTGATGAGGATTACGAGATTTGCTTACAGATGAGATTCAAACCACACAAGCACTTTAATGTATGTATGTACATACATTAAAGGTGACTCAAGAGAAAACAGCTGAAAGAGATACCTCTTCCTAATAATACTCCTCTGGAGTACTCCGATAAGCACAGGTAATTGCTACGTAAAAAAGTTGCAGGCTGTAATTTCATCTTTTTTATAATATGTGGTAAAAACTACTGACAACAATTTGATATGACCTTGATAGTGTGCGAATATTCATGGAGAGATCAAACTGATTGCAACAGTAAATTCAAATGCATGAGCTGAATCTTAACAAATGTTTATGTTATGATTTTTTTTACTTTTGCTTTAGGGTGTACCACCTTAGATTGAGGTTTATTCTTCACGCTCTATTCTTACTATTTACTTAAAAATGGGACCGATTAAAGCATCGTTTAGAATAAACTGGTGTAGGTAAATCCTATGCAATGGCTATACATAGAAGTGGGAGTAAGTAGGTATATTATTCAGTACTCAATAATCACAAATCAAAACTGCGTTCTTTTAACCACAAATCAAAACAGCATTCTTTTAACCACAAAAGCGTTCTATTTTTCTCCGATCTAGCAGTCAATAGGAATTTGCAATTTACAATGCCTAATGATCGTAACAATATCCATATCGCTCGGAGTTTCTATTATGAAGGTTTAAATAGTTCGTATAAAATTAATTATGCTCGTGATCTCATTAAATACAGTTTATTACTATCACGCCTAACAGTAATAAATAGCTGATGGGTGAATAAAGACGCAAACATTAGCTTCAAAGTTCAAGTGTGGAAGTACCGGATTAACTGTATTTATACATTTTAAAAAGCCGTGCTAAATGGGAAAAGCCATTTGTAAGGGGAAATTTTTTTTTCCAGAGCAATCATCGGTAGAATAAGAATCAAAAGTAATATAAATGGGTCCAATTCAACGCTTTCATGCACGAAAAGATGTTTTGTGTACAAAAAACCTTATATAAATAAGACCGATAGCATTCGATATTGAACAAAGTTATTCCTTTTTTTTCAATTTTTGGCCTACAACTTGTACAAATACAGAATAATATTGCGAAGGAAAATAGATTACATTAATTTATCTTCATACTAAATATATTTCACCATGATTATGATTACCTATGTAGGTACTTTGCATTTAGCATGTAGATTGAAGAGGAAATATTAACTCTTATAATAGTAAATAATAATTTAGCTATAAAGTTAAATATGCTTATAAAAATATTATTTAAAAAATTATCCTTGCTCTCAATGTAGATGTTTTAAACCCAATTCACTGATTAAATATTTTACAATCCATAAATCTCGCTGTCTTAATTTTTTAATACTGATATCCCCAAAGAGCTATTTTATACTCGACCTTCCTGGGGATGTTGTAATTTTTGAAGTACCTAATTAATCATCTTGAAAAATTCAGTACCCAAGAAAACAACATCTCTCGAACCTCTCCAATTGAGTTTGGATTGGAATTGGAAATTGGAACAGTGTGCCAGTGAATAACGATTGGTGCGAGTAGAGCACTATTGCCCAGCTCTAGTATAAGCGTAGATAGGCCAGATGATTCTTTCTTCACTCCTACGTCACAGCCACTGGCAGAAATCCGAGAAGCAGAAGGGTATATAAAACATGTTAGCTCCGTTGTTCAGTTCACAGAAAACCTTCAGTAGCACAGTAGCCGTCATACGTCTTGTTTTGGCTGAATTTTTAATGGCTACGTTGATAATAAATAGGTTTATTGTTTAAAAATCCTAACGCAACGGTTTGTTGCACTAACTTTCCTCCTAGGAAAAGTTGAAAACATTTATTTCGTTGTGATAGTCAAAGTCTACCCCTGGTCAAGAGAGTAATTCAACAATTGCTCATCTACTCCTACTCCTAACTGGAATCTAACTCCGCCAAAACCCAAGCTGTTGGTCGTCTAATTCGGTAAGGATTTCAAAATTCTAATTTTAAAAATCGTTATAGCATCAGTTCTTCATATAATGCATAAAATTTTAGGCAAATTTTGAATTATGAGTTAGTGTCTTATGTAGATCAAGAGGAAGTACTAGGTTGTAGGTAGGTAGTTGAATAGTATAAATTCCCGATGATCCACTGGTGACTGGTGCAACTGTCAGAAATACGGTTTGTTTCTGCATTAGCTTTTCCTAAAATGTAAATTTTTGGAAACTATTTGGACGTAACTGTAATTCTACAGCATATACCTAGTGCACAGTTTTTGATTTTCCATGGAAAAATTTGTTGTTAGGACTAGCAACGCAATCCTGTTCATATTCTTCATATTGTGATTGTGAAAGCAGTTCATAAGAGTATGGCACGTTCTTTCATCTTTGAAAACATGGCACATATTACTTGAAACAGGACGGGTTATTAACATCTGAACAACATCTATCTCGCATGTAATAAATGAGAAACAGGAACTTTGACATTCTATAAATGTTTGGTACCTAGATTGAAAGCTCCCGTATGTGAACGACCTGCGAGCAGTGCGTGATATTAGCTTAAGTATAAATAAGTATAAATAGGAACGTGAGATTAGTATACCTAGATAAGGAACTCATATTGCTTCTCTTGCCATAATGCCATATTATGAATTCAGATTCACCCATTCAATGCGTGGGAGTTGTGTAATTAGCTATACCTCACGATCAGTGCTTTTAGTAGGTACCTACTGATTTTTAAGCGCATCCTACATATACACAACACTATGACTCCGTGTTAAGGAGAACTTTGGTCAAACGTGACTCCTACCACTTGCTAAATATAAATCTTAATTTCTCCTTGCACTATTTTTTTGCGTCATCATTATCACCATACTAAGGAAAATGTTATCTTTCAAGGAAGATATGTCTCATATAAATCATAAGTCGATAAATTATATTAATTGTCGCTGGCACTATAAACACTGGGCTTTAGTTCTTATTTACAAAGTAGCCCTTTATTCACACTTCAACCCTTATCTTCCTCTAGTTGTAATGGATTGAGTCATCTTTATTTGTATTAACATAATATACCTAGTATCATATTTGAAATTCGAAACCTGCATGTGGTTGACTTATGACTTTTTGTACTTTAATAGCATAACATACTTAACTTACTTTTATATACCTATTCGAATAAGTCTGATATAAATCCTCCTCAGCACTAGAATCCTCCAACATTATGTACATTAGTTGCTAGTAATTCGTTGCAAAAAAGATTTATTAACCTTTGCATTTAAGTTTTTCCGAGATATTTTTGGCAAGTGTACATTCAAAGGTTGTAGAAGTTCACCTTTGCAAGGGCGTAATTGTAAAACTTAAATTGAAAATTGGAATGAACTTGTTCACATGGGTATACATATGAACTATAATTATTAGAATTAGCTGATACTGCGTATTTACTGTGCTGAAAATAGCAAACTTGAACCGTTTCCACGTGAAAAAAAAGAGCTACAAACAGCTCGTTTTTTGTATGCTCAATGTTACTTCCTGAAACATGTGCGTCGTAGATCGTAGATTTTTAGAGGATGATGAAAAAACAATGTGACATTTATTTTACGACGCATAGGATATTTTTAAGTTGGGTGGCATTACATTCCCTCTAATTCCACTTTGGACTTTTTGATAATTTTTTT